>JASSUY010012223.1:0-11433 GCA_032466535.1 Forpus xanthops
AAGTTGTGAATGCTCCATCGCTGGCGGTGTTCAAGGCTGGGTTGGACATAGCCTTGGGTGGCATGGTTTAGTGGGAGATGTCCCTGCCCATAGCAGGGGTTGGAACTAGATGATGTTAAGGTCCTTTCCAACCCTAACTATTCTATGATTCTATGACCCACTCATTCTTATTCTTCTTCTTTGCTTTTCCAGGTACCTAGTTCCCTTGCAAAATCCACCTTCAAATAACAAACACTAAAAGTTACAGCATTAATCCTACACCTGTGACACATGGTCCAGTTCTTTCCATTCCATGGTATATGCCTCCTCACCTCAATTTTGATTTGGTGCTTCTGCTGAAAACAGCCAGCTGTCCTGGGAAGAACCTATCTATTACTGGTTTTTCCCAATAGATTTTGAGACATTTCTATGATAAAGACATTAAATAACATCAAAACCACTACAGAAATCACTGAAGAGTTAGGAAGTTTTAGCATCTGGATGATTCAAAGGTATTTTCAGCATGGTCTTCTTAATCAAACAAAAGTTTATTCAGATCAAGACATATATATTCTGCATACCAGAACTGAATTAGAATTTAGAATTAAAGGATTCAGAATACAAGCTGTTTATCAAGGAATTCTCCTGGCACACAGAAAAAGGTGTGAGTTCATCTGGTCCCATCTACAGTAAGTTGCCCAGGACCATGTGCAGGTAACTTTTGAGTATCTCTAAGGAGGGGGACTCCACAACCTCTCTGGGAAACCTGTGCAGTGCCCAGTCACCCTTATGGTAGACAAATAAAATGTTTCCTGATGTTTGGAGGAAACCTCCTGTGTTTCAGTTTGTGTTTCTTGTCCTGTAACTGTACACCACTGGAAAGAAGCTGGCTCCATCTTCCTTACAACCTCCCTTCAGTTATTTGTTTAGCTGTACTAACAAATGATGAGCAGCACTCTTCAGTGTTTCTCCTCTTGTATTTGAGGTGTTTGGTCAGTGGTCTTGTATTGCTGTTACCTCAACTCTCCATTTCTAAGACTATCTTCCCAGTATGCTACACTCAAAAGCAATACACTTCCAAATTCTCCAGACTAACATTAAGTAAAGGTTAATATAATAAATAATAATATTATTTAATAATTAATAATTAAAAATAATAAATAGGTATCATGGCTGATACCTATTACTACCTTTCCTACCTGCTGAAAAGTGTATGCAATCAGGAAAGCAGAGAACATTCTTCTTCCTCAATGATGAATATCTTCCTAAGGCCAGTCCATTGCATTTGAATTCCCACAGGATACAGAAATCTGTTTGCTACTGAGGCCACATTTGACAGTCTCATTAAAGTGAGAATCCTAAACAAAAGCTCTTTCAGTATGTTTCTTCTAACTGAAGCCCGTGGTACTACTATCTGCTCATTTCAGGCTTTTGCCTCTGTAGTTATTTCTGTTAAAGAAACCTCTGTAACACACAATGTTTTCAAAGGCTGCAATTTTTTAAACCATCATGCCATTATGGAAGAGCTATTTCAAACTGTTACTTGCCACAATAATGGTGATGCCTAAACTGTTTGTTAACTGGGGGAGTATCCTGATTCTGTGGTTAATGAGTCAGGGGTTCCCATCTCCCCCTGCCAGAATTACTTTTCCCCCAGTTCCTGCTTAATTTGGCTGGGCTCATTTCTCGCAGTGAACATCCAGTCATCTCACATATCTTGTGGCAGTACCTCCTTCCTGGAGTCCCTGCTCTCAACAAAGGATTTGCTGGTGCTTAACAGAGCATACAAAAAAGCTTATTACCTGAATTAACTATTGACAAATTATTGAATCTTCTTCAACTGCTAGAAATGCGTTTCACTTTATTAGGCATTTGGTATGAAGGAAGTAGAACGTCTAAGTGCATGTAAAAGAAATCGTGCTGTAGACATTCCAACTTGAGAGATAAAAATACTCCCTGTGATGACACACCATGCACTCTGAGCAGAAGGAACGCATAGAAGAGAATGTCAATAAGCTCCTATTGCCACAACTGTGCAGTCTGCATTTTGGAGCAGGCCAAGTTTCTGCATGTTGTCAACACCTCATTTAGAGGCAGATCTGCAACACCCCACTCTGCCACAGAAAGACATAGGTTCAGTCATTTCAGCCAAAGACACTGAAGGCTGAATCGTACTGCGCACAAAGTAACCTGAGCAAGAACCTGCAAGGCAAAAGCATGACTTTCTTTTCTGGAGAGAAGCATTAAACTTCCATAACCCTGTTTCAGATTTAAGAAAGCATTTACGTCAAAGGGATCGCTGGACTCCTGTCTGAAGGGTGTGCCACCCAGCAACACCAACAAAAGGAACAGTTGCATGAGTAACAATCTACAGTAAAAACTCCACTCATAGGGAAAGAAAAGTCTCTCCTATGACCCCAGAAAATCTGTAGCTGGGGATAGTGGTGGGTGGCAGGGAAGAAAAGCAGACACCCTTCCTGAAGCAAGTTAAAGGAATTAAAGATGGTACGAGAATTCAGAGGAGCAAATCTATTTCAAAACCAGTGGTATGACGATGAATTGGAAAAAGGATGGCGGCTCAAAGCCGAACTTACTTAAAGCATTAATGCTTCAGTGCATCTATTTCCATTTTTCATTTTCACTTCCTCTTTGAATACGTTACCAAAAAATACACTGAGAGCCTGTCCATTTCCTAGTGGTATCTGCTGGGTTTTAGACAGCTGACATGCAAAGAGGAGACCAATCTGTGCAGGTTGCTGCTAGTGCATTGTCTGGGAAGCCACGGGCATGAGGAGGCACTATGACTGGAGACACTTCAGGAAAATGAAGAAAACGCTCCTTTAGAAAGAGCACAACACCGCTTTGCACAGAACATAACTACAGATGCAGTAGATGCAATGCTGTTAACCACATGCTGTTGGTCACACATTATCAAGCTCCTGAGTCTTAAGGGAACTATCATCTGCACAGCAAAGGTCTGGAGGTCTTGACACCTGCCTATAGAGGCTGTCATGAAAGCACTCAGTAGAGACTTAAGAAAAGCGGTAGAAATTTAAAAGCACTAAAACATGGGAAGAAACAAATGTAGCAGTACTGAAACCCAGTGCCAGCAATGTAGTCCTGCGAGATGCATCACCCACAGATAAAATAGCTGTAAGGTGTTTCAGGTCATCTGCTGGAGATGTCAAGATACTCAAATCTTCTCTTCAAATACATTCACTTTTAAGTTTCACTGGTAATTTATGCTTACAAGTAGTAGTAGAACATGATAAGCTGTTCCTTTCCCTGGTTTGTACTTCTTTAGTGTTGCATGGAGTGGCTTCCAGGAATGTTTCATATGTGAAAGTAAGGCCCTGTCCAAAAGTGGAAACTGCCATTTCCCTCACCCAAGGAGCAAATACTGGCACAACAGCTTTAATGTCTTAATCTCAAGCATGGTGTGCTGCCCATGGAAAATAGAAGCAGATACAAATTCACCTCCCACCAAGGAAAAGAATGCCAGTGGTTGCACTAATGCTTTCAACTTGAATTCAAAAGACCTTGAATTCAAAAGACCCCTCCCTAACCTACACCACTCTGGTGTTACTTAATCTGGATTAAACATATCCTGATGACTAACATAGAGTTGTAGGAATTTCTGCCTGAAGGATTGCCTAAAAGGCCTTGCAGGGATTGTTGCTTTTTTGCCAGAATAGAAAGCTTTCTGTTTCAGCCACTAGAGGCAGGCAGCAGGCAGGAGGGCGGGCAGCAGGCAGGCAGGCAGCAGGCAGGGAGGAAGGGGAAAGCTGTATACATAGAAAATTCTAAAGACTTCACAAGAACTCCGAAGAAAACAGCAGCTCCCTGGAGAAGAGCAGCCACTGGCTGGGCTGGACTGGCCTCACAAAGCACTCTGCTTCCAGTGACCTTGGGGCTCCATGCAGAATGCGAATGGGGAGCAGGAAAAAATGGCACAAATCTTCAGGTGTAAATTCGGGATACAAGAAAATCCCTGGGAGCATCTGTTTCATTATATTGCACTAGGAATGCTTCTAGATTTAGAAGCAGCTTAAACATAGCCACAGTCAGCAGCACAAGTGTGCGTAAGATCACTGCAATGGTTCTTCACATCTACATTTAGTTGCTGGCTGTGCTGTATTGCATCACCCTAATATATCCATCTTACTGAGTCTGTTTCCTTCTGTGACAACAGATTAACATTAGCCACCTTAATAGGACTCTATTAATTCTTCCTGACTGCATTAGACACCGGCATTGCCTGGACTTACTGATTTGATTTACAGTGTCAACTGATGCATATTTTATTGTATTATTTTGTTTCACAGAACAAGAAGACCAGCGCTGCTTCAAAACACAGGCTAACAACACTTGAGGCTTCTATGTCCGCAAACTTGCTCTTTACCAGATTTGTTGACGGATTCTTACAGCCAGATTTCGGCGATCTTTTTGTAAGCAAGATAGCAACTTACATTTCATTTCAGTTGTTCAGAATCACAGTTTCTAAAAAATGGAAAACGATATAGAAGTGCAATGCCTTTAACAAAAACTTTAACTACATTGCTAATTTGTCACTCAGTAGTTGAACCAGAAGCACGTGTAGTAGTTCTCACAGGCTGCTGAGGCAGACAGAAAGCCAGCAGAATACAAGGGTAATACTTCCAAGTGGCAAAGCAGGTTGCTACACTCACCTCTTACAGAAGGAGCTGGCTAGGGGCTTGCCCTGAGTGCACAGCCACAATAACTGCGGGGGAGAAGACTAAAGCAAAGCCACCTTATTGCTCCACGCACAGAAGCTGAATTTTCTAGCTAGGCTAGCACTAACTGTAATTTATTGTAATTAAGATTACCTATAATTGATTACAATCTGTGATTTTCTTCTGTAAAAAGAAGTCTTGCTTTTCTTCTTCAACAAAACCAGCTGGAATTCCATTGGTACTTCACTGCACCTGTGATCTGGTGACACGAGATGAGGCGATGTGATGTGTGAGTAAAATGCAACGTTGAAAAGCACTCTCTTGATTTTCCATACACTAAATCATTTCAAATTTTAATTTTCTTTTGACTGACATAATCTGCATGAAGACAATTCTTGCAGGACCTACAGAAAACAATTTCCTACATCACGGATGCAGTAGATGTGGGTTTGTGATTCACCAAATCTCACAATACACCACCCAACCTCACAGCAGCTGTCATTATATAAATTGCCAACTAAAAGCAAAGTCACTTCTGGATACTGTCGCAAAAAGACTCAGTTAAAGTAAGATCATTAGATGTACAGTATGCTTATTAGTTAATTCACCCATATTAGATATTTGTTTCCTTTAGCACTAAGACGTATTAATAAGGGTCACAACTGAAACCTACATCCTGTACAGCAGTAGCTTTCATAAGGGTAAGAGCAACAGACACAATCTGTTGCACACTTTTGTGATAGGCTGTAAAAGAGCTGACTGACTCCACACTTGAATGAGCACCTAAACTCATCTCTGAAGAATGTTCAGCTGCTCTGAGCCTTGTTTACCAGGGGAAAAAAAAGGAAGAAAAGAAAATTTCTTCCCAGGAACATCCAGGATCTTATTTGAATAAGAAGTGCTACAGAAATAGCTCTATGTGACATTCATACTTTTGTTTAAGGGCAAGTCAGACTGCACCTCTGTAGACATCATCCAAATTTAGATGCATGGCAAATTTCATCCTTGGTGTTTTGTGATTGTCTATAGTTCCAGAAAACTGCAGAAGAAATAGTTCCCACTCATGTATCAACCAGCAGCTTCTCATGCCATCCATCCAAAGAACTAAAACCCCACTATAATCATGCAATCTCTGATATGTCCCACAAACAGACCTAAGGAGCAGAGCAGCCATGGAAAACGTCAGTCCCACTTTCACACACATACACACCAGCACAGCTCTTTTTCTCATACTTTCATAAGCTAATCATCTTGCTGAAATTAACAGCAGTTGAAAAGTGTATGTAAGAAAAGACTCAGGTATAGCTTCCCCTGGCTGGGAGGCAGAAACCCAAAAGTGGCAATGATATAACAACTAAGCAATGGATGATCAGACTTCATTCCATGTTATCTGAGGGTGTTTCTAAAAGGGGAGGAGGGGGAAAACAGACAAAATACAAGAGGAATTAAAGTGATCTTACTGGTCCGTAGCTAACGTTGTCAGAACTAAGGAAATGGAAGCAGAAAACCAGAAAAGAAGTGAAAGTAAGGCCTAACAGATTCTGAAAAGCATTTTTTCTGAAAAGGTCTTCCTCTGAAAATCGAATAGCTAATGCTGCTATTCCTGACTTTAATTTAACCACTTTCCTATAGAATTTTGAAAGGTCTAGTGTCTAAAACTCATTTATCCATAAGCATCCTAAGACAGAATGGCTCACCACTCTCAAAAATTCCATACACTCTGCTACCAGCACCAAAAATGCTGTTTCAGTATTACTTGTTAAGAAAAGTTCTTATTTAAAATGCCTGTCGAGTCAGGAGAAAGAAAAGGCATATACTTGTTGTATTCCAGTTACTACCATTACCTCTGACTTGGAATAAAAACATACTGTACATAGTAGGCCCAGGTCTTTAGGTGTAATACAGGTGGAGATGGAGAGTGTGCAGAGCACAGTAGTATCTTCTGTAAAACAGAAGGTTTGCCTGCAGAAATTATGTCCTCTAGTGGACAGCACTGTTTACCAAGACACAGGCCTCTGCCATTGGATCTAATGAATTGAAAACTCATTCTACAACTGCATCGGGAAGTAAACCTAGCCCTGCTGTGAAACCACAGCCACACTGCCTTTCTTCACTGGTTCTTCTCAGCTTTTATATACACTTACTGCTGCTGAAAAAGTAAACCATGACTTCATTCATCACCGTTTACGGCAGAACTTCACGAGCAGGATCAGCACAAACACTTTGGGAATGAAAGAGCAATGATTTTATACCTGAAGTGCATTAGTGAGACAGCACAGTAGAACAGTGGGCACAGTCCAGAAGCTACAGTTTAAGAATCACTCCAGCACCTCCTAAAGGCCACCTTCTCATTGACAACGCACAAATCAAGGGTTAGGTTATTAAGCAGAGGACACATGGAAAGAAAGCAGGCTGATCCAAATGCCCCTACCAGCCCTCATGTGCACTGGCAGTATCACCAATGTAGCAGACGAGTACAACACACCATTCAGGTGTGCTTGTACCAGACCCTCCAAGAAGATGCATTGAAGCAGCCTGGGGTAAAAACAGAAGCTTCCATTGGATGCATTTACAGCAGTGGGCTTTCCTCTAAAACTAATTTGATACAATTCATATTGCTGTCACAATACTACAGATCTCAAGCTTTGCAGCATCCCCAGCAGTTTGCTACATCTTTTGCTTGGTAACGATTAGAATTTGCCAATCAAGCCTAGACATAAGCAGATGCCACAGACAGACAACCATAAAAAAAGCACTCCTGAATATTACTACCACACCAACATAGTTAGCTGAGACAAAATAGTACACAGTGTTCTCATAGCTACTGAAAACTTAGTCTTTTATATTACAAATTATTGAAGATTGAATCTCGATAAAAAACTGAGCAAAACCAGACTGCTGCACAATTCAAATATTTCCACTTATCAAAAGGTGCTTTAAAACTGTGGCCATTTTGAATTCAGGGACAGTTTTCCATACAAAATTAAAAAGCACAAGTCATTCTTCCATTTGAAAGAGACACTGGGCAGAAGGAATGACCTTTGCTATTGCCACTCATTGGTGTTGCATAATAATACTTATTTCTGGTTCTGCAGGTTCCTGATTCTTCCTGCCTAACCATTAAGTGATTTAACTGAGCTACGCACAGAGTATTACCTAGTGACTACACAGCTAAGACTTACTGTAGGCCAAAATTACCCACTGTTATTTTCTATTTATATTTCTTCTTCAGCAATTGTAAAACAGAAGATGTACTTTAAAAAGACATGAATTTAAGTACTGGAGGCACTCCTCAGGCTCAGGAGCTCCGGCAAAACAAAGGGAGATGCTGACCCTCCCTCCGATTATTCCAAAGTGAAAACGAGGCCCCCAGGACAGGGTGGCCAGCAGAGAGACAGAGGGGAACAGAAGACCCCAGGGGGAGAGTGCACAACGCCAAAGGAAGATGGGGAGCCACAGAAGGGAAGGAGAGGGGGAAATGAAATTAAGAGTGGCAGGTTGAAGGGGAGGAAAACAGGAAACCAGAGAGAGAAGGCAAACCAAGGAGTGCAAGGCCAGGGGAAGGGGGGAGGCATCTAACCAGCCTAACTGGTAGCTGCTTATAAGGGACGTGATCCTACTTCATTCTTCCCACCAGCGAGGGCAGCCACCTGCAGCTGAGCCTGTAAAGACTGTAAAAGCAGTAAAAACCAAACTTTCTACAAATTTCAGATAACAAAGAGTTTTCCGTTTGGTTCCCAGAACTCAACCGCAAAAGAGCTTGGGCAGCTTGGGAGCTGGCATGGGAAAGAGGTGGAAACACACAGAATTTTCCTAACTGTTAGCAGCAAGCCATCAGATCATCAAACCATACCTTCCATTCATGAATCTGCAGCACTGTAAGTACAGGGTGAGTCCTGCGCTGCTGAAATCTCTGTATGCTTACAGTCTTGTGACTTGCAGACTTGAAAGCAGGGCTAGGACTTCAGAAAGAGAAGAGGAAGAATTAAAAGGGACAGAAATGCACAAAAGGGACTTTGAAGGCAATTACTAGGACAAAGTTCCTAGTACTTATCCTTAAGTAGCAAGTACCTAAGAACAAGATGAAACGCAAAAAGTCAAGAGGTCTCATCTTAAAGGTCTTTTCCAATCTAAACAATTCTATGATTCTAAATGAGAGAAAAGGAGAAGAAAGGTAATCCTGGAAGTGCAATAAAGCAAGCAGGGACCTGGAATGAACAAAGTCACTAGGTTTATTAGAGAAGCTGCAACCCAGGGAAGAGATGTTACCATACTCCCTGAGAGCAGCCCTGGACTGGCAGAGGCAGCATACCAAGACAAGATTTCTAAGAGGTGGGAAAAGGGTTGACAGGTACAAAGGAAAAACTGAAAGGTGAAGGGAAGCGTTAAGGGAAGAATAAAGTGGTCAGTTTGGGAAAGAAAGCAGCTTGGGCCAAGAAGTGGTGAGGACGAGCAGCCTGAAGGCAGTCAGCAAGACTGAGCAGATACGAGGAAAGGGTCAGGAGCTCCCTCTATTCTCATTGTGGCTGCATCAGTCCCTAAATAAAATTCAAAATGAGAGCAAAGAGCACAGATGGCAAAGCCAGAGATAGTTAAAGGCAGAACAAAGTACACACAAAATTCTCTTGTCAAGACAGTCAAGTGAAAGGAACAGCCCAGATACCACTGTAGACAGAAATACCCAATATAATCAACTCATTCCTTGCACAACGTCTTTTCTGTCACAGGAACTCAGCAGTAACAAATCCCTGATTACCTACTCTGTATATCCTTCAACTGGCAGTTCTGCAGCAGATGGTTAGGACAGGCATATATTTGCTAGTGAACACAGGAAACAAATCAAGTAACAAAGTCATGCAGGCCTTTAAGCCCTTATTTTAAGGTACCAGCAACATTTGCAGTCTTGCCCTTTATGGGATTACTGGCAAGATGGATGGAGAGAAGAGCAAGGCTGTCCAAGTTCTAAATCCTAGACCAAGCTTTCCTGTAAACATGGTACACCTCTTAGAGCTGTTTTTTGAAGCTTCAAATGCCAGCTTCCCCACAGCAGAAATTAACTTCACCCCCTTCTCAGCAGTCTCATCACCTCCTCCAAACTAACTCCCCAAAACCAGATATGAATATTCTCTAACCTTTTCCTGCAATGATTGTAGGTGGACTGCCTGCATCACATCTGAAAGACTACTTTCACAGCACGGAGATTCTGGCTTTCTGAGAAGGATCTGGCATTTTTGAGTCACTGCTGTCAGTTAAAAAACGAAGTAGGAGATGAAGTTCAGATACCACACCACCCCCACAGCCATGTCAGGTAGTGAGTGGCAGTTGCTGCTATTTAGTTTTGCAGTATACAATCCTGCAGATGTCTAAGTATTTCCCTGCAGGGACCATTCCAAGCCTTAAGATCTGGAGGTCACTAGGTGGGATCTGGCCACTGAAACAAGTCGACTGCCTCAAAAAATGACACATGCCTTTATAAGCACATGTCATTCTCCAGTGATTAAGCAACACATTTCATGGCTCCTAGAATTATAGTGTTTCTTTGCATTTGTGATAAGGTTACAGAACTGACAAGGGCTACAAGGCAGGCTATATACAAGCAAAACAGCCATATTTATTTGTGCATATTCCAGCTCACATGGATAAACTCAGCTGCCTCAACTTATAGAAGCCGACACTTCTGCTCCTAACCCTGACATGTTCTGCAGGAGCAACTTTTTGAATGGTCGAGTCATGCAAGTGGCAGTGACATCATAAAAATGGCATCAAAAGTTGTATTTTGCCTACTGAAGTGAGTGGAATCACACTCAAGAGAAGTACCATCCTTTAAAATCCCGGTGCAAAGTTGGGTTTGAACAAGAAAACTATGCATGCAGGTTACATTACTCACGTACTACTGACAATGAAAGCAATACTGCCTTACTGGCAGGGGGGGTTGGAAATGGATGATCTTAAGGTCCTTTCCAACCCTAACTATTCTATGATTCTATTTTCCTATCGAAGTTAAAAGGACTGCAAGCTAAGGCCAAATTAAAAACAGTAAGACTTTTCCCCATTTATTTCTTCACCTCAGATGGAGAACAACTGTTTAGTTCAATACTCTGTTTGCATCTTCCGAAATGACTGATGCTCTTGTGTTCCTGAGCGCTACACCATGCCTATTTGGGGGAAAGGAAATAAACCAATAAACACTGCGAGGCAGACTTTGGGTTTAGCCCTAACGTTACTACACTGCTGTAAATCTGTGCCAAGAAGTGGCACCAAACTCCAGGCAAGTTTCACACGCAGACCCGCGGGCGCTCAGTCACAGCACAGTTCGGCCTTCACCGTAAAAGGCAAAGGGCTCCGTGCGCAATCGAGAAGAAAACCACTTCAGTGACAGCAAGATGTTTCCAGGCAGTTCGGCTCGCAGCGCTGCGCCTTCCTGCACACAGAGCGCTGCCATCAGGGCCGGTCTCTGCCCGGGCACAGCCTCAAGCCCTCCGGCCTCCGAACTGCCCCGGCTCTGCGGGAAGAACCGCACGGCGCAGGGCGGGCTTCGCCCTCGGGGAGCGCTGCCCAACAAACGCACCTCCGCTGTGTCAGGAGGAGCGCTCGGCTCCGGCGTCCCAGGCCGTTCGTCCTGAGGAGGCGGCAGCGAGCACCGGCTCCGCAAGGCGGCATCCGCAGAGCTCCCTCGGAGCGGGGAGACCCTTCCCCTGCCGGCCCCGCGGAGAGCGGGCAGGAGGCCGGAGAGCAGCGACGGGCGCGGACGCCCGCGGTG
>JASSUY010012223.1:11847-30377 GCA_032466535.1 Forpus xanthops
CAGCGAGCGGCTCCGCGGAGAGCGGGGTCCGGCGCGGCCCAGTGCGGGCAGGGGGCTGCCGTAAAGCGGCCTGCGGAGAGCGGGCCCGGTTCGGGACTTCCCGCACGGGTTACCTCGCTCCCAGCAGCCGCAGGGATCCGCGTCGGGACGTTTACACCGTGCAGCAGTGGCACACCTGGAGATGCCTCCCAGGCTGCTGTATTTATATAATGTGGTGGTGGGAAAGGCTTTAACTTCAGTCAGGAGACACTACTACCGTACGGATCAGTTTGAGAGACACTGCTGCTTGCTGCCAGCTCAGCTATCGCTTCCCTGCTCTCCTTTCCTCAGAGAAAGCAGACCCCGAATAACACGTAACAGCAACCTTGGCCATTAATGAAAGTTACCTTAGTGTCTCTCTGAAAACACACTTTAAAACCAGTTTCTGGCTTAGCTGTTGAAAGAAGGTTGGATTAGCATTTGCTACCAGATTAACAGGATTGGTTTGCAATTTGAAAAGGAACTGATGCCCCATCTATTGCTCCACGGGTTTTTAAGGAAATCATATCAACAAACTGTACTGGAATAATACACTTTACAAAATAGCTTTTTCATTATCGCTGCTCCAGACTCTATCATCAAGGAGACAGTGCATATGCACTGCCTCCCACCCCCAGCTTTGTCCTCCCCACGGAGGCAGTTAAAACTTAGCCTTTTGACAACAGCTCGGGCTGTAAAAAAGCACAAGCTCTGTTGTTGTCCATACACACCACCACGATTGTTCAAAACTACATTCATCCTTAATGACTCTCTTGCACTGGGCTGCATGCAGTGAGTGTTTCCTGGCAATCCTGCCTGAGCCAGCAGTTAATGGCAGCCTCCAAAGGGAGCATGAACCACCTCCCTCCCGGGGAAGAGATTCATTTACGTTGACTTGAATACTGAAAGCAGACAACTGCCAGCCCTTGACAACATAAACCTCCACGAGCTTCTTTCTCCAGAAGACTTGAGAAAGATTCAGTAATTGCAACTAAATTCTTTTGCTACATAAAGGCACATGGGTTTGGGGTTCCATTTTTTTTTCCCATGCATTACACAGGAGTTGTAGAACTGCTACAAGGGTAACAACCGAATGACAACGTAAGAAAAATACAGTATGCCAGGCAACGGCCTGCGCTCAAATGCCTTTCAATATATTTATACATCCAAGTGCCTGTTGGGAAAAGAATCCAATTCCAAACACATTGACTCTTAATTCTGAACATGTTGTGGTTTGCAGGTAACCCGAGTTGTCCCCCTTACAATAGAGCAGAGAAACTCCTCTCAAGACATAGCCTCTGTCAAAGGATGCTCCCCATCATTACACGGTTTTCCGGTGAAGATGCCTCATTACAGAAATGACACCTCATACAAAATGTGTTTTGCATGCTAATTCATGCAGAAAAAACATCAATGCAGTAGACAGTGCCATGTGTTGGAGACAATGCAGAGACCCTGAGGATGGGCACTCAAAGAATGCTGCCAACACTACTGACCCCTGAAAACATCTGTCTACTTAACGGTCCAGCCCTGTTCAAACTGGGCAGGGAAACCTGCTCCAGCTGTATGCTTCAGATCCTAGGTGGCAAAGCTGAAAGTTGGTTGGTTGCTATTTCCAGAATTGAATTCAAGCCTGGCTTCTAAAGAGGTGTGCCTGCTGACACTAAGTTCAACTTGGTTTGAGCAGCCTTGGGAAACAAACCAGGAGACTGCTGAGGAAGGAAGGGAAATGGGAAATCTGGCTTATAGAGCCAACACTGTTTGTCCGTAGTCAGAAGATAATGGCTTATTTCAAGAAGGGGTGATGCTCAATGCAGTTCCATTAGCAATTATGGGACTTCAGTGATACATCAGTGTGGGACTTGTGGAAAGCAGCTGATGAGGAGGGTGCAGTGAAGGTCAGAAACCTTTAAGATCAGTTCCTATATCCTCCTTGAAGTCATCACAGAGTGTGAGAGGCAGGCCTAAGAAGCAGACACCACACTGAATGAGAGAAAACAGCAGGCAATAGAGCAGCTCACACCCAAGTGTTCCATGTCAGCAACCCTCCAGAAAAGGGTTGCACTGTGCTGTTTTACTTGGAAGGACTGAGAAACTCTCCGTCAGCCCATACACCTGCTTTGTGGCTCCTCATGCTAGTGAAAGAGCCAAAGAAGCTGTCCAGGATCCAAGAACAAGCCTTGAGATGGCAACTCTTGGAACGTAACCTCAAAGTTTAAGAGGCCTCTCCGCATGGCTTACATGCTACCCACAGCCAAAATAAAAGAGAGACAGGATATGCTAGAGCTCAGCACTTTAGAGGAGAGCAAAATCCTGCCAAAACCCAGAGGGAACAAAATCATGATCAGAGGCATAACAGAAGACAGCAATGGATGGACAACAGGCCCGGCAGAGATTTTATGGTATTCCCAGGTTATCCTGGGTTCGGCAGTAGCAGTCGTTTTTCTCCTTAGTAGCTGGTGTAGTGCTTGTTTTTGACTTTAGGCCTGGGAACAGTGCTGATAACACCGATGTCTGGGTAAGATTCAACCCAGCAGCAAGGTTGTTGTGGAGACAGACTTGCCTCTTCCACTTCTTCTGCTTCTGCATAATTCAGTGCCTAAAGAGTCAGTGTTGCACTGCCCACAGGCCTAAACATACACAAGACAAAATAAATCCATTGCATCTTTCCCCACAGCACTGACACTCACTGATCCAGAGCCTTGCCCTCTCTGGGACCAGGCAGCAGGCCTCTGATGGTCTTAGACTGGTAATGGGGCTGGACTCCTTCTTAGCAAAACCCACAAGGTACAAGATGTCACTAACTTTCACCCCAGCCCTGGGGAATGCTGGCTGTGCCTGCAGGAAAAGTCCAAGCCTGCAACTGTTTCCAGGCTGTTTGTCATGTTCTAGAAATGGACTGAAATCTAGATTAGAAGACCATTTATTTGGGCTTAGATTCAGAGACAAAATGTGCCATCAACAGCTTTGTCACAAAGCAGAAAAGCAAAGTCCCTGGACCTCAAGAGCATATATTTTAGAGCCTTCACACCACCACTCCATAACCTACCCTCAAACCCCAAGGCTAGCGAGGGCTGTTGGAGAAGCAAAAGATGATGCTTCAGAAAGGAAACAAATGTGCTAATTGCTGACTTTGATTTGATTTCTTTGTATTATTCTCTGGGCAGCCTTCATCTTATGCAGTTGGTTCTATTTCAGGCAGATTTCAGGACAGCTTAAGGAGCTGCCTATGTGGAATTGCCCAGCTTGATCTCCCTGGAACATCTCAGTTTGGGTCCGTTTGAACAGCACACTTTATGTTTCACTGACACTGTGGGCTTCCTATTCTGTGCCAGCTCAAAAAGTGACAAATTGCTACAGTGAGTTAAAAAAATAAGATGAAAAAGAGAGTCACCATGTGCATTTTAAGAGGTTTATTAATAACTGACATGGATGGTGCCACCTCCTGCTGATATAATCATTGTTAAGCATGTGCTCCTGAGGTGGTTAGAAATCTACACTGGAAGTCTTGACAACAGAAACAGCTTTTCTTTCTTTCTTTACCTTTTAAAGAAGCTTACTTGCTCTACATCTCTTCCTGCTCACCCTGTTCTGGTTGTCTGAGTCTTTCCTTAGCCTAAATACTCAGACTGGTTGCAGAGGCAGGAGAGGGAAGCCAGAGGGATGGGGACTGAGGGGGAAAGCAGCCTCACCTTTACCTTAATTCATGCTACTTAGTTTACGCAGAACAAGCTTCTTTTCCCAATCAAAAGACAACAGCCAATTGTGTAGGGCATAACCTTTCATTGGAATTTCAGCCACATTTACAAACCTCAGAGACAAAAGCAATTTCCCATAAAAAACCCCTTGATGGTGAACTAGCTTTTTACAATATGAAGGCCAGGTTCTTTGCAGATTGCCCCAAACAGAAGGCCAAATCCTTACAACTGCTGAGCTCTAAGCACAAACTGAAATTGCAGGAGCTTCTCCCTACCAAGAATTCACTGGAACAACTGAAGACCAACTCCCCAGAAGTGAACCCTCCTAACACTGCTATTCTGATGTGTGACTCACAGAAGGAAAGGAAAAGCTGAACATAAAAAGATTAAACCAGCTCAATAAATAAATAAATGAGACTCAGATTTCCACCAGAGGTCAAAGCCTACAGAAATTTGGGATCGCTGCATTTCTATCAGGCAGATGCAAGTGACACATCTTAAGCTTTTGCTCTGCTTGTTACAAGGCTGAGCAAAACTTCCCTGAAGACAAAGAGGGTGGGCAGCAGAAAAAGAACTGCGATTTACCATGGTTTTATTCAGCATTTTCTGCCCCTGACTTCATCAGCACTGGGTATTCTCTTGCTTTTCATTCGGTTTGATCAAGGTAATTTCACTCTCTACCACTTCCTCAGGGACAAATGCATTACAGAATAAGAATTTAGACTGCTGTAACCAAGTGATAACCAATTAGCACTGCTCCCATTTCAAAGAGAGAGTAAACTCCAAAGGCATCTTGCATAGCCTGAGGTGCACCTTTCCTATCACTATAAATCAAGATCTAACGATCCACAATACAAAAATGAAATGGGCCTAGCGGAGTTAAGAAACAGCCAGCTTCCCTTTCAGCTGTCAGTGGAGAGGACAGACGAAGGTTTTCCTTGTCGAGCCCACTACGATTTTCAACCCCCTCCTTTTTCATCATCTAGTTTTAAACAATCTGCCTAAAGAGACAGGCTTTGTGGTTCATCAGGTATGAACAGCCCAGACATGCCCCGAGAACGAGCTGAGCAGAGCACAACAGTCCATTCAGGTACCCTCATGGGGTTCTCTGTACAAAGAGCAGCTGGTGCCAGGTCAACACTGCCAAGTTGCTGTTGGCCTCAGAGCAGTCTTCACCTGGGCCAGACCAGCTTTTTGCTGTCAGCCCACAGACCTGCTAAGCCCAAAGCTGCCACTGGTGCAGCCCAGAGTGCAGGGCACAGACCTGACATGGTTCCTTCTGGCCTCAGCACCTTGAAACACCAGCCAAAAACCAGCAGTGCTCCATTGATGTAGTTTGATTTCCAGTTCAAACACAGCCTGCAGAGAAGCTCTGTGCAGCTACTAATCCCACACAGACCCCTGCTGAAGGACTTCTACAACTACAGGGATAATGTAGGGTAGAATGAGGAATGGACAGACATTTTACTCACAAAATTATCTAAGTTATAGCCTTTCCTGCCCTCCAAGCCTATTAAACCTTACTGATTCTTCAACTCTGACACATGCACAAACAGGAAGCTAAAACCTTTCCCAAAAGAGAAAACAATAAAGGAATTCTAATCAGCTAACCCAGAAAAATCTTTATAGGACACCCTTTCTCCTTCCCCCTCTCCCCACTCCTAAATCTTCCACAATTAATAAACCCACCTTACATCTCACAGTGACCAGGCTGAGATTAAACAAAGGGCTTCGCAGGCTAGGGCATCCCTCAAGCCTTCAGTCCTGCTGGCTTATTCCTTTACAACAGGGTGCTGTCATACACTGATCCAGCCCTTTCAGATCAGGGCTGCATTCACTCCAGCTGAGCAGACAGGCACAAGGTCAGGTTTACATAATGGGGTTACAAGAAACAGTATTGAAACAGATCCTTAAGGGAACTAGGACATGACATCAATGACATCCAGTCCCAACTGATTTTAGTGTGAGCCCAAAGTGTTACCAAGCAGCTTCAAAAATCACCAGAGTGAGCCAGACTCTGGCTCCACAGAGCTTTAGGGTATTAGAGGGTGGAAGATGAATGGTTCATACATAAGGTTGCAGTTCTCCCTGTATACAAAGTACCATTAAAAAAAAACCCTATGTTACCTAGGTCCTGAGAAAACATTCCTAACAGCGAATTGAGCATGCCTTGAGAGCTACTCAGACATAATTCATGCTTTCTCTTTATTCCATTCCTCCCCCAGTTCTCACACTATTCTAACAGTCTGGTTCACTATGTATTCCCCAGAGGAAGTCTACCTACACCAGCCTCTTGAGCACTGGCCTGCTCCAGAAATCTGAGCTCAGAGTGGCGACCAGCCTCACTCCTCCAGCTGGTTCCCAGGCAGTCTTCTCAGTCCCAGAAGGAAACACATAAAGTATTCCAGCAATTACCTGCTGCAGAGAGAGGTGGAAACAGTAAGTACATGGCTCCGCATGGTCCCAAGCTGCAGCAGTTACACATGTCCAAAAGCATCTTGGCAAATCAGGGAGCTCCTTAAAAGAACATTTTAAATGAAAGTAAATATATTAAAAATCAATCCTTGAAAAATACTGCTTAGCCCTTTTACCAACATGTTGCAACCTCTGATATGTAAATGACAATGGGCAGACACTAACACACAAGCAAAGAGCAAGGAAACATGATAAATGACTAGTTGGGACCACTGTCCTTCACCCTGCTGCTTCTTTTTCATCAGACCAGACTGCTATCTTTAAACATGAAGTGCAAACCAGTACTTCAAACATGCTGTAAGAGAGAATGTGGTGTCATCTGAGTTAAAAAAAAAAAAAACCAAACCAAACTTAACTATTATGCTCTTCCAGGACATACTCAGAGAAGACATACTGAAGCAGATCTCATATTTGGCAGATAAGTGATGGACACATACACATGAACAGAGCCTCTTTCCCTATTGCTGCTGAATCTGTTCTCAAAGAAAACAAAAAAATTACAACCAATCCACCAAACCCAAAAAATCCCCATTTATTGTTCCTCCAAGGAAAGTAGTCCATAGAGAAGCAGGATGTGCAGGAAGTTCACCTCCAGGAGCAACCCAGAGACACAGCAAGCCAAAGAAGAGCACAGTTCATTTATGCTCTTACATTGGCAGTAATGGACATTGAACTAGGTCCAGCATTAGTAGAAAACAGCAGCTCTCCAAAGCGCTGGTACAGCAGCTGCTGTTGCCATAACTACCTCACTCCCAGAAGCACGTGATTTAATTCCTATGGTTAAATATTTACAGGGCAGATTGTATGATTTCAGGAGCTGCAAGAACAGCTCATAGAATGCAAATCTGTCTTCAAGGTCCTCACTGAGGATTTCTGGAGTCACCCCTCAGCGTCCTGCTTCCTTGCTCCCTGCACACCTGGTTATTGACCAGGAAGGAGGAGCACAGCTGCCCCAGGAGGGAGGACAAGTCAGGAGCCAAGGGTGCCCATGGCCCAGCCTGGGAAAGTGACCGAGCCAGCAGGACACAGTCCCACAGCACCTGAGCAAGGCAGGATGGTGACAGTCACAGGTTGCACTGACAGTCCAGGCATCACCAGACCACAGAGCCAATGGGTTGGAGTCAAGGTCAAGCAAGTCTGGATGAGCAGGGACTAGGGAGGACATGGCTGTATCTGCAGCACAGCTTCAGCAAGGACCAGGGATTTGCCAGACTACAAGGGGGGCTCTCGGCCACAGGCAGAGGTCCCAGGCAGGCTATGCAGGGTGGCTAATGCCTGTTGGTGCACCCAGTATATGGCACTGCCCTTACACCAAACTGATATTTTTCTACCAGCCATCACCTAAGTCACCCTGACCCACTCTGTAAACTTTAACTGTACTTCAGCTATATATGACTGCAGCAATTGATATTTGCTGGAGTCTTCCACATGTCTATAGAACTACTGAATTCTTTCATGCTGTTTTTGTATCATCCCCCTCTCAGCTCTGACACTGAAGAAACTTGCACATAAAGAACCAAGAAAAAAAGAAAAAAACAAACCAAAAACCAGGCCTGCAAAGATCTTCCAAGAAAACGTGTGCTTTACTACATATACCACTGAAATACTCTATACCTGAAACTGCTTCTGGTACTCCCCCATGACTTAGCTTTAAAGTATGGACTGAGGCGAATGACACTGCTTTAAGTAAGTGCATGGCCAGTTTACACAGCTGTGTAGCATGTAGATACATATTAGCTATGCAGTTAACAATTGCAGTGGCATTACATTTCAGGCCCATATATAGTCTCTGTCAACATACTGTGACAAGAATTATGCATGTGCATAATGTTTTCCAGCTCAACCCCAGTTTGCCTCTTAGGAAAAATGACATGCAGACACACCATCAGATGAACCCCTACAATTAGGAAATTTTCTCAGAGCAGAAACTTTGCAGCTCTCTAGCTTGCCTGGGGAAATAATGCATTACAAAGTCCTTTAGTTAAACTCCTTAGGAAGGAACGAAGAGTGTGAAAGTCAGGACTCCTACCTAAAGCCTTTACTCTCCACACATCCCTGCTCCAAGGCAGCACACAAATGCCACCAAATTCTTATCCAGATTGAAAGTTCACTTTGGCATCAGCAGTCAGAGGATACCACAGTACCACAGGATTTAAGAGGAAGTATGTTTACCTTGACAGATGACCATATTACTTCAAGGTATATGGTTGGTAGTCTGACTCTTGTAATGCTGCCCCATACTCCCTTGCATGCTGGGTGCTGACTATTCCAAACATGTTCAGATGGAAGTCCTCTTAAATTAAAACTATGTTCAGGCCTAAGAAACAAGTGCAGTTTATTAGAAAATGAAATATCTTGAAAACACTTTGACAAGCATGTGTGTATATATACATATACATATACATAGAGACACTATGGCTTTAAGTCTTTTGGACTTAAAACCACGCTTACCTCTACAAGCTCAGTAATAAAAAAAGGTAGCATTTAAATTACAGAAATCAAAGCCACGCATCAGCAGTGACATTTACATCATTACATTTGGTGCAAATTTCAAAAGAAACAAAACAGTAAACCAGGCTTCAATAAAAACAATCATTTTTGAAATGTATGTTCTAATTAGAGGAAATAATAATCTGAGAAGGTTAAAAATTATTCTGTTATAGGTTGAATAGGATTGGAGGAAATAAGTTTGTCAAAGGAAACACAATGTCATGTTGGGGTTTGGGTTACCTCAAGGGCTGAATACCACCATAAAAAATTATTACCCACTGCTCCCTCCCAAATGAGCACTTTGATTACTTCAAATAAACAATTCAACACTGCAGAAATGACAGTTGTTCATTTATTTTGTTGTTCTCTTTATCTGTGGGATTCTTAAGAGTGAGGAATGAGGCTGGATCACTAAATACTGATAAAATAATGGTATTTTAGAGTAACATGAGGAAAATAAAAAACAAAAAACAAATCTCCATGATATGCGTCTATTGAAAGGTCTCGTTCATCTGTGCATAATGTATTAGTGATATTCAGAAATCAGCAGAAGAGGTACTACATTCAGAAGCTGACTGCAAGAGCCCAATCAGGCTGGCAGCCTGTGAGCATGACCAGTGACAAGTGTTTACATCAACTTAATGCTGTGCCATGAAAATCCTTCCTTTGGATAGCTGCATCCCCAAAAGAACCAACCTCAGTATATATGCTAAGTGTGGTGGTCAGAAAACATGTTTCTTACACAATTCTAAAAGCCCTAAACAGCAAACATACAGCTTTTACTCTGTTTCATCTTAGCTTTAGAGATACCAATAATGCTTCATTCTTCCAACACAACTATCAGACATATTCAATTAGTTCCACTGAAAACACTAAATTAAACCCCACAGCTCCCTTCGGAGGTAGATAAGGGAGATTCTCTCCACTTTAAAGCAGAAAATTGAGGCACAGTACAGCTAAGTCGATGACACTGCTTGAACCCAGTCATTTTCCCAGTATTTTATTCTATCGAGAAAATCATATGTAAAAATGAATTAAGTAATACAGGTATACAAACAGATCAGTATTCTTAGCAAAATACATCAACTTCACCAGTCACAGTTTACTTCACTTTTGAAGCACAGGCTAAAAAGAAACACAAAGGTTCTAATAAATGCAGTATAACAAAGTCTGAAAGGAAAACATTATGATAATGGTTTTATAAAAACCTGAGGTGAATCCTTGATGGATTCAATTCCTTTGGTGAACAGAATCACACAGGTTTCTAAAAAACATGAAAAATGACATTAGATAAGACCATTACAATGGAGGCTGATGTTACATTTGATAATGGGGCAGATCTGAAAGCCTTCACTGCGCTGGCTGCAAAAACTCGGATGTGAACACAGCTTCTGCATAATCCTCACAAACATCCTGCAGCTCTGCTGCCACATCATACAGGGCTTCTTCTGTTAATTGCTCCGCAAGACTGAGGGAGAGGAAAACAAAACCGGAAATGGTTCAGAAAGTAAAATTCCAAATTCCAGTCATTCATTCCACTGTTACAAATGCTCTGATTTCAAAAGGCAAATATCCGTGTTTTTTCATGCTTTCTACTGTTTAGCCTAAGAAAACAGGTGATACATGTTCTAATCTGTGTTGCATAAGATACCAGAAATTCTATGATCAGTCTGGGTCATAGCAAAGGACACGCTTTGAGCTAAACTGTTAAGAGCTCTCAATTACTTCATCTTTCCAAGCTCTTAGATACTCATCCTGCTGCAGGAATACGAGTTGACATGCTGCAGAGCTCATCCAAAGGCCTTTGAAGCAAATAGGAAGCTTCTTACTGATTTCAGCTGCCACTGAATCAGACCTTACTGAGAGCAAGAGAATTTAAGAAAAAAAGAGAGGAGAAATTTCGCTTTTCAGTGGTATCTGGAGCACTGTAACATGTTACAGAAGGGAAAACTATTTTAGTGCGAGAATCCAATTGCTTACTGGCCTCTTGAAAACTTCTCTTCGGTTTTGCATATATTCTAAAATATCATAAAGTTAGTCTGCTAGTCTCCCTAAGACCAGAGTGCGGCCCAGGAGGGTCTCTTTTAAACATGCTGGGATACGATTTTATGTGAAAAGATTTGTAATGCCCTCTGGTGGTAAGGATAAGTCAATGAAGCATGCTGTACAGCACTTTAATTACGAGTAACAACATGTATCACACGGCGACAGTGGATTTCAGCTGTCAGAAGAGATTACTAGCATTTCATGCACCTGCCAGCCCCAAGAAGGTGCCAGTCCTCGAACTACCCATCATCACACCAACTGTAAACAGGAGTACAGTTTAGAAGGCAGAATGACAGTACTGAGAACTGACAAGGTGTATTTCAGGTAGATTCAAATAGAGTGGTCTAACCACAGCTACTAAAACCTCTCCCTAATTGGGCAAACCATCACCACACATGATTAACTTCACACATGCAAATAATCTCAAATATTGCAGGACTTATTCCTGGAAACACTAATGTAGATGCCAAATGCCGCTCAAATGAGCTATATATCGCTGATTTCAATGCTGCTACATAATCCCTCACCACAAAGATCAAAACTTGCATGGTAATTTACTGTGCTTTATTACTTTTTCGCTCACAAAAAGTTAGTTTTGTTTCCCTTCAATTTACCTGTTGATGATAGTCTTCTGAAAATAACTTAAATCGCCCTGTTTTAAACACAGTTGTTTCTGTGGTAACACCATAGAAAGAGGTGAAAAATCATCACTCCTCCAGGTCATTCTGTTCTCATATCCTTTCCTCCCATGAACACCAAGTAGAGAAACAGTCCAACAGGCTTTTGGCTTCCAATATGGAATTTAAATGGCCCCCTCCCAACTCCTTTTCCTGAAGGACAGAAAGACCTCCTCAGCAGCTGATACATTCACATGAGAAACACGAGATACTTCACATACCTCTCAGCAATCTGCCATGGATTGAAACTGCCTACTGCCTCATGGGAAATAAGCTTTAAGTGATGCTTGTATCTGCTGTTATAATCCAGGATGCTCTGGAGCATATGTTCTGGCACAGAGAGAGACACACAGCTCTCTTTCTGTAGAGAATTCCGAGTCAAGGGTGGCAGAATGTCATTTCCAGACTGCAATTTCTCCTCTGCTTCTTTGTTTTCATCAGTACCACTGGAAAAATGACATAGCCATTTAGCCAGAACTAGATTTCAAATATCTTTTTGAAGGACCAGAAGACCTCTTCAAACAGTAACCACAACTTTCTGTAATGAAGACACACAGTTGATATGCACCACAGCCTAGTGTAGGACCAAACGTTCTACTTACTTGCCATCAAAAGGTTTTTCAAATAAAATGTCCGTTTCTGGCTCTGTGCATCTGATTACTGTGGATATTTGAATTGGAGGAGGAGATAGAGGTCTGTCAGCAATTGATGCAGTTTGCTGTTCTAAAAGGAAGAAAATGACATTTAAAATTGTTTCTTTGGAAGAGAAAAAGTAAATTTACTGCAGGTAAGTCCTCACAAAGACTTTTGCTTCTTTTAAGGGGAAGGCTTTCAGATAAGTAAAGTACTGAACATACATATTAGAAGGTTCAATGTAGAACTTCCAAGAGCTCAGAGTATTAAAGCTGAACATTTTAGAAATCCTACCTTTAGTATAGTTTGTCATGTCAGTGGGCACTTCTACTGAAGAGACACAAAAGTACCACTCTAAAACTAGTGTAGTGTTTTGAGCTTGGCAGTAAATCCAAGACATGGGAAAAAAAACAACAAGATTTGGGCTAAGCCTTCACCAGTCTTATTCTGAGATCTTCCAACTGATACAAAACAACATCGTTCCATTAAAGTCAATATGTGATCAGATACTCAGCTTGAAATAATCAGTGTAGCTTCACTATTGTACTCAATCTAATAGTAAGATAAAGAACAGAGCAGAAGGATGGGAAAACCAAGTGTAAGTCATTCCTATTAGCATGCCACTGTGGGAAACGATATTAAAGTACATATACTTATGTATGGAATAATCAAGCTACTGTTTGGAATGCTACCTTTCACCAGTGAATAATTTCCAACTAATATTACTTTGGTCCTTCTCAATTTAAAATTGACATGAAAAGTTAGTTATTTTTCATCTGAAGGACTTTACATTGGTTCATTTATTTTCTATCCAATAAAAACTAGCAAGAAAAATGTGATTAATGTGAACTGAGAGCATCAAAATCGTGGTTTTCTTTCAAGGATGCTTTTTGCTGAAGCATGTTGGAGAGTGAATTCTGTAGAGAAAAAGTCCAGATGTTGTGAGGCTGCAAAAATTAAACTTGCATGTATGCTAAAAGACCTAAAACCTGTATCACCATCACATGAAAGGAATAAGGAATGAGAAAAATCTTCTCAGCTTAAGTAATTTAATATTATCATCTATGTATTGCCAGAAAAACATTAAGATGTCATGGGTTCACTCCTATCTTAATATTTACCTAACATTTGCTCTTGAACTCCAACCATTTAAACCAATAGTTTATTAAAATAAAGAGGGGAAGGGGAAGAAATGAGAGAAGCAAACTAGAAGGTAAGTATCTGCTTGCTCCTGCTAAGCAAATCAACAGCAGGACAGACACTTCATACTTTACCTCAGCCTGTGAACTCTAAACAGTTTGGAAATCATTAGCATGAGAATGATTACTGCTAAGTAATTAACAGTGTTCCAAAGAAATCAAGTCAAATGAGAACACGCTAAATACCCTTCTCAAGATTAAGATTTACAAATTTGTCAGCATCTCAAAACTGAAGGCAGACAAATCATGCAGAGCTTAACAAGAAAACAAGTAAAGTGGCTTTAGGATTAAACCTTAGTGGCTTTAGGATTAGGCCTCAGACTTAGTAAATTAGCTGTCCTCTGCAGTAAATTCAAGTACTGAATTGGAGGGTATGTACTTATGGAATATCATCTTCACTGTGTGAAAATCATTACATTTTGGTAGAAAAAATTTAAGCTAAAGAATGCAAATGCCTAGAAAAGAGACAATATTCAAAGTTACTTGATGATTGGAAGAATGTGTTAAAGATTCCTATCCTTCAGGTAAATTTCACTAGCAGTGTTCTCAATCCAAATGCAGCCCCAACAAAGGCAATTAGAAAATGGCAGCCAGTTCTCAGAAGAAATTCTTCCCCTTTACATTACTGATTTTAGATTTAGATTTTAGAATCAGTCCTCTGAAAGGAGCACCTATAGTAAAAAATGTGTCTGGATGGTGTTATTTGATCATACATAATCAAATTACTTTTACTTCACAACATATGAATGCAAAGATACAGATTAAGAAAAAACAAGTTGTATTAAAAAGACACTTACCCATTTTGTCTTCCTGGGCCCAGAGCTCCAAATCACTGTAGACAATGCGGGTGAATCTCCTGCGTACAGCCTCCTGGTATCTCTGGTTTTGAACATACAAATTTCATCAGTTAACACACAGTTAGCAGTTCAGCTGTACTGATTGTTTTACCCAATCAGAAAGCAGGTCATGATCCTCTGTGGTCAAAGTAGGCTTATTTTGCCTAGTTAACCCAGAAAAGCAGTAGGGGTGTGAAATCACATATACTCATCTCATTCAAAATGCCATACTTGGAAGATGCAACTAGTCAGTAGCATGACAACTGCTCCCATTTCAGCTCAACAGCAGCTAGCCAAACAGCTTAAGGGCCCTCAGCTGTTCCTGCCTCACTACCAACAGAGAAATCAAATGTGTGCTTAAGTGCCTCATATGATAAAGACACTACACAATGTAAACTTCATGCTTCCATGTTACAAATAGATCTCTAGAAGTAAATGGCACTAAGCTGCATAGATCTGCATTACAACGTATCTCACTGAATAGGAAGGTTGAAATGGGATTTGAACCAGAAACTGTGGGAAAGCTGATAAAAAAATTAAGAAAGCAGTAAACGAGAAAGCTCAAGTCAAGGAAATTATAACTTCATTATATTTACATAGAAAGATGGATAAATAAGGGCACAGATAATCATGTATTTGCCTGATTTTCCCCATGCTGCCCTGTGAAATATTCTGAATTATCAGAGCACATTTTCTTGAGATGCTCATGCTCCTGGAATACTGGGATCCCATAGCACACACAAAAAAAGCCATATTCAAATAGTTTCCAGTCTGGGAGACAATCAGCATAATAACCATACTGATTGTTTCATTCATGTATTGCCCAGGCCATGAAGTCTTGAGGTGGGAAGCAAAATCAGGTCTAAGGGCTCTAAAGCTAGTAATAAAATTATTAGGGCAAACCTTTCATTCTCACAGTGTTTTGCTGAAAGCCCAAACTCCTTCCAAGTCTTTCATTTCAAGCACTGACGCAGTCAGACCTTGCTTCATTTAAGAATGAGATACTTACAGATATTACAACTTCTGGGTAGTAAACCAGAAATTAGCACTAATGAGACCATCCAAGAGAGAAAATCTTACTTCAATTTCTTCCATTCTTTCCAACATTGATTCCAGACTGTGAGCATCAGCCACAGGCAGAGCCTTGCTCTGGAGTCGCTCATGCTGCTCCATACTCGACAGCTCCTGAGCAGTATTGTCCAAAAGATCATCCAATCGCTTTTCACTCAGAATATCTGCATTTGCTGCAACCTGCTATTAAAACAAAACAGAACGCCAAACCAAACCACCACCAAACCAACCCAACCGAGAAAACCAGAACAATCCCCATCCCAGAATGCAAGAAAGGGAAAAAAAAAACCCACACAAAAAAGCCCCAAACAACAGAGGAGAAAGAGCATTTCTTCCAGCAGCTCATGGAAATAATCCAACTGCCGTTCAACTTTTCCCTTCAATGAAGATCCAAATAAATTTTCAACCCATACAACAAGCCAAATCAATAAAATTGATACAAGCAATAAATATGGAAAACGCTTGCTACACAACATTGTTTCCAAATAGAAGACAAAACTGTCACAGGGTCAGAGATCACCCAGGAATTCAGTAAAGTGAAACAAAGGCCCTCATCTTACAAAACGCTACACACATTTAACTTCTCATACAGGAACAGCCTCAGAGCAGCTCCAGATGGTCAAAAGTAAATATATAGGATCCAGGCCACAGCTGTAGCTTTCAGTTACATCCAATTTTGCCAGTTAGCAATTTCATTATTCATTTACCTATATTACTTTAACAGAAAACATCTTTCCCCTTAAGCAACTGCATGCATTCAAGGTCACATCAAGCAAAAAAAAAATAAACAGAAAAAAGATTATGTTAGAAAGAGCTTTTTCATTGTTTCATATTGTATGTGGTTACCAAACAATACTTTAGAAGGCACATTTTTAAAGATATGGCTGACGTAAGTTGACATAGCTAAATTTGGGAAATCAGTACTACGCTTCCAGATGTGTTCTGCAATATGGTGAAGTTTAAAAGTCATCTTAAATGTCAACCAGCCTCACTCTATGGAATACAGATAGAATACACCTTCTTATACATATGAGTTAAAAGGGGGTTTATAAATGAAGAATCCTTCAAATGACAGTTTGCTTCCAAGGAGGGATGATCTTCTAAAAAAAAACGTAGAACATCCCACAATAATAAAGCTTTCTATAGTATTAGTCATTAATATTACTAGTCCAAATTTGTTTAGTCATTAATATGGTATTATAAGAATTAATAAGCCAATCTTATGGAGTTCAGTCACACTCAGCATGGGACTGTTACAACCACTCAAAACCAATTTAAAAATGCATCTACTTGATAAGATAACAAAAAAAAAAAAAGGAAAATTTATCACAGCTTTGCCAAACCCCATTACTCCATTCAAGGCCCACACACTGAAATGGACATACACTCTCCAAAGGTCCAAAACTGCTGACTACATAAATATGATTTGAGAAGTTGAAAAAATACTGTGTTGCCCCTATATGAACCTTTTTCAGTTCTAAAGGCATCTTTCAAACAGTGGTATGAGCTTGACTGTACTACCTGTGTCCTGTCTAACAGAGATTCTGAGGGCTCCCATACTGCCTTCTCAGCTCTGCTTGCACACTGGGTTGGAGAAGCACTCCGTGACCTATGAAAAAAAGAACAAAAAACAATGCCATCCTGGAACTTGGTATGACAAAAGGAACATAAAAAAACCCACATAAACATCCTTTTCTGGGAATTGGTGGGAGTGGTGAAGAGACGACATTACGCCTGACATCATTTATTAGCTCTTCAAATCAAAGAATTACTTTTGTATTTTTTCATTTCTCCTCTGCTCAGGTCAGTGAGAACCTTCACTCTTCCTGAAGTTTCTGCTTCAGATCATTTTTTTTGATTAAGAAATGAAACAGCAGCATAGAGGGTTGCAAAATGGACATTTTAACAACTGAAGAATGAAATAATGTGATTCAAACTATTGGTTTAGAAAACTTGCAAAACGCTTTAAAACAAAATTAATGCTGACTTTAACCCATATACACCAGGAAATTCTGTTGAGAACCAGGGATCTTTAGTTACATTTTTCTAGTGGCAAACAGGCAACTTCATGACTACTCATAGACATTGCCTGGAAAGACAGGCTCCTTGTCTTATCATGCACACTGCTTAGTACAGATCCAGCAGCTGGATCAGCATGTAGATCTCCTGCTCCAATTACCACAGACAGTAGTTCCAAAGGTAATTTGGGGAGTCCTGGTCTAGTATGCCAAACATAGCTTAAAATAAACAAGCCTGCACTCTCTCACTGGCTAGGACAAAGATATATATTCTGTCTTTTTAGAACAGGGAGCTATTTCCATTCTGCATACTGCAGTCAATGCCCTGCCTAGCACAGTCTGGATAATGACTTCCAGACAATACTTGCACCTGATCCAGAATAAAATCATAAAGCAATGGCTCTTCCCAGGCTGTATGCACAAGACCGCTTTGTGCCAACCGGGAGAAGCATAAAACTAGCAGGTAGCAACCTGTGCTGTGTCCCCTGCCTTCATGGTCTGACAGCCAGGCCAAATCCATCCCACTTACTAGTACAGATACAGCAGCATTTCCACAGGAAAGCAGGGTAAAGACAGGTTCTACTCCTCTGTGAACATACCGTTTAGGTGCAACAGGTGGGTGTGTAGGGTTTGGAGGCACACAGGGCATTCCGCTCTCCTTAGCAAGTCGTTTGTTCTCTTTTAGCTGGAAAGCTATAGTTGTCTCTTGAAATCGGGCATGCCTTCCTTGAGGCTTTATCTCTCTTGATTTTAGAGATTTCAGTGTTCCCTTAAAATAAACACAAGCACATTAAAAACACATATTCCACTTGTTGAAGTCTTGAAGTATTTTACATTCTGCTTCAGAATTTGACTTGAAGTCCTGCCTGCCTGCTTTGTTGCACAGTTGACACATGACTTAAAGGGAAGTACAACTGTGTCCAAACAGAGCATATGCTTAATCCTACAACTCTTACCTTTGCAAAGCGTTCCAAGATATCCAATGTTGCCCTTTGTGGGAAAAACCTTATTTTCAGATTTCCATGCTTATACTCGACATTAACTTGGAATAGTTCCAAGCAGAAGGTTCCCACAGTAACACTTTATTCAGCCATGAAACTAAAATATCACTGTATTTGTATTTACTACAAGGACTCTTACACTCATCCCCTCAGTATGAATGACTGCAATACTTAACCCTCCTGCTTACAATCTGCATGGATAGACATGGGAAGCAGTAAAAGTAACATATGTACACATCTATGTTACTGTAGCAATTCAATTTTCAAGCTAAAGTTGACACTCTAAGAGAAAAAAAAGGGGGGGGGTATTTAAGAATTTAAAAAAAAAACAACCAAAAGAAAACAAAACAAAACAAAAAAAAAAAAAA
>JASSUY010012223.1:31268-48985 GCA_032466535.1 Forpus xanthops
GAGGCACTGGAATGGGTTGCCCAGGGAAGTTGTGAATGCTCCATCGCTGGCGGTGTTCAAGGCCGGGTTGGACAGAGACTTGGGTGACATTGTTTAGTAGGAGGTGTCCCTGCCCATGGCAGGGTGTGTTGGAACTAGATGATCTTAAGGTCCTTTCCAACCCTAACTACTGTATGATTCTATGATTCTAAATTTGCCCAACTTACCTCCTCCTACCAATGTTAATATTAACACCAAATTACCACCAAGTGCATTTTCCATGACAGAGAATGACCAATAAGAGGAAAATATTCCAACTTTTAATTTTAAGTTGAAAAATAACCATACTAATTTCAAACATGAAACTATTTTTGGTGAAAGTTTTCTTGCTAACGTTGCTACTCATCGGTCCCTATTGTAAGGCACCTTTGCAACAACAATAGCACTACTCTCATAAAACATCTGATAAAATAGTCACAACCACTAGAAATACTGTAGGCAGATGATATAGTTTATCCCTCTCTGCCTCCTAGACCAGCATAAAAAGGTTGTGAGGAAGTGCAAAGCTGGACAGTGTCTTCCATTATACAACAAATCATGGAAAAGAAGTAGAAAAAGCATAAATTGTTTTATGACTTCCATACCTGTGATTTTGCAGGTAATGACACACCTTTCTTCTTCAATGGGACACCTTCGAGCACGGGCTCTTTTTTCACAGCTCTAGCTCTCATCAATGCATCTCTGCTTCCTTGTGAAGTGGCATTTTTCTCCGGATCAGGTGGTTTACTGTCTTCTTGGAATTTATTGTGCAATATCTTAGCACAACTGCTTGCCTTCTGAACTGTGGAAATATTTGCAACGTGTATCAAAAATAAGCTTTCAACTAAGCATGCTTCTTACCCTTTCCTAGGGGTAGAAAGAAATGCTTACTACTCTAGTAAAAACCAGTACGAGGTATGAGAACAACACCTCAAAGAAGAAAACCAATTAATATAGGTTATGTAATAATGTAATAAGCTATAATAGCTTACATGAGGTGTCAAAATACTTCAGCTGGTAAATTTATCTCTAAAACCACAAGAAAGAATAAAGCCCATTTCCTTTCACATATGAAGTTAAAGAAACAAAGTAATTTATTTTTCAAGACATAAATCATTGAAATGGTTGCATGGCAAAGTAATAGTGAGAAAAACCCAAAGTCTTCAGCTTAACAATCAGTTAATGTGTCTCTAGGTACTGAAACTGTGATTACTGGGCAGAAGACATTAACATTCATGAACTGGCAAGGATAAAGCAGAGCCACCCCCCCAAAAGTAGAAAAACTGCCAAACCAAGGAAATTCTGAGCCAAGACGTGAGTTAATCTTTACACTGTAAGCAGTTAAGCAACAATAGTTTTGTTGGAGATTTGCTAACAGTCAGTGACTTTGCACTCCCAAATAATGTATTGACGCAGTACTATACAGGTGGGTATTTGGAAATATTCTGTATGCATCATTAATGTCAGCTTGTAAACTACAATTTAGGTATAGCTGTGGAAAGCCAATCCAAGTTCAATCCACAGTAAAAGAAATGGACAAAACTAAGCAGAACATGATAATAATAACAACATAGTTCTAAGGAGGTTTATAAACCTGCAGCCTGATGTTCTCAGAAAACAGCTGAGAAAACACCTAGCAAGGCTGCATGAGCCTGAGCACTACACATGAGCTGCCATGCACTTCTGACAATACCTAACACACTACAAAACTGAGAGAAGGTGGCAAGTTAACTGATAAAAATGTATTTTAGAATTCAAAATACAAACCAGTCAAGAGACTCCTGGCAGCTAGAGGTTTTCTAGGCTCTTGGCCGTGTTTTCCCTTTAAAATGAGATGTTTGTTTTCCCCTTTCGGAGATACAAGCTGCTTTCTGGATGGAAATGTCTCAGTGTTCCTTGGAGATTTGCCCTGAGATGATGAAATACACTTCTTCATTTTTTGGGGAGTTTGTTTCTTTTCCAGCAGTGAATCCAGATCCTGCACCATATATTTAGAATGTCAATTACTCTCTCAGTAAAACTGATGTAACAGTGAGATGGAAAATTGAAGAGATTCTAAGTAGTTGCAACTTTTTTGATGTGATTCTGTTTTTTTGTGGCAGTGATTATTCCTGACAGCTTCTTCCTGCAGAAGCTTCTTTATATTATTAACTTAAACCTTACAGAAAAGACTTGCGGTTTTGTATTTACACTTGACTCCCAGAAAATTATCTGCTTACAGAATGTTCAAAAAGAAACAGACACAAAGTCTACAGACAAAACCACAGAAAACCGACAAAAGCCCACACAACTCAGGGAAGACACACACCTTTCAATGCCAAGTCCAGACTCAAACAACTCTACCTCCTTTGCAATTCCCAGGCAGTCAGCACTGTTACTGTTCTCATAAGCAGTGCAGAACAGTAAAAATAAAAACACAGCTCTTACAGTTAGAACAATATTTTAAGGAAAATATCTTCTGACTATGGTAGCAGTTGCTTTCAATGTAATCAATTAAAATACTGGTTTCATAATAGTTCAGGTTCCACAGGCTCATACTTTAAAAATAATAATCTTGTAGATAGGAATTACAGCAGGAAACATGAATCAGAACTTTTCTGTTATACCAACATGTTTTAAGACATCAGATATCACTAACAAAAGCCATTTGAAAGGCATCAACAAGAAGTGTGTCAGGTAGCTTCCGTTTTTAGGATGCAAGTCTATTTTACACCATCATTACTTAGGAACACATTATAGATGTGAAAACACATCCCACAAAAACAAAAAACAAACAGCTAACAGCAAAACTCTCAAAATCCCAGTTCAATATTCTACCATTCATGAACACACAACATAGTTCACAGTCTTGAATTTCACTACGGCTTTTCTGCCTTAGCAAAACCAATGTTTTTTCTTACTTCAACTTGCAGCAAAATATCTAGGATAACGTCAGAAATGGAAGAATCCACTTCTAGTTTGGCAGAACAGAGAGATAGCTGTCGAATGAGACTGCCCAGTTCCTTGTAGTGGGTAGGAATCTGCTGCTCTGTTTGATCTGTAAACTGATTGGCAAATGCCTGCAAGGCTCGTACAGCTCCTCTGTGTGCTGCTGCCAATCTGGACACTGCTCGAGACTGGAAAATGAAAAATAAATGCTTTAATAGCTACAGTTTCTATGAATATTGATATTTTTTGAAGAACTGTTACCAGTATTTCATGGGGAAACACTCAGGCTTCGGATAATTCTGATGGATATGAGGGCAATTGTGAGACAAAACAAAACAGGCATTTAAGTAACCTACTAAGTACTACACACCAGTACTCATATCAAGTGTCACGCTAGCTTCAGATAAAATAGCCTGATTATAATGTATTCAGGCGTTTCCACTACCTATGCTAACAGAGTACTACAGTCATGGCTTGATCCTGATGTGCAACAATTGCACAAACATAGAATATTCTCTTTCCTCCTCTTTTTATTACAGAATAAAATTCATGTGTTGGAAAAGCACAAGAGAACAACAGGACAGTACTGGCCAAAGAACAGGCATAATCTCAGTACTATCTTTCTGAAAGATGCTCGTCAGAGAAGAAAAGCACAAAGGGCTGACAAGACTTAGTGACATCAATGGAAAGTTAAAAAAAGCAGGTAAGAGCAAAGCCCAGTGTCATTCAGAAAAGGAAGTGGAATGAAGAAGGAATTTTGGAGCCACATAAAGCAGACCAACAGCCTTCCTCTTTGGTTTACTATAGATGAGCAAGAACTGAGGAGAAGAGGGAAGCAGCAAAGGCAGTATCAGACCAAGTGAGACACAGTTCTGTCAGAATAATATGAAAGGTGCAAGACACAAAGAAAATATCACTCCTAGAGAGAGCTCAGGTGTACCCCAAACAAACTCAATTAGCTAGAAAGCTTCCTCTCAATTACTCACAGCCTGAAGGATAATTACATCTTACCTTTTTTGTATGTTTGATTTTATGAGGACTCAGTTTCTCTAAATCATCCTGAATTTCTTTTACCTATTTATCAAGAAATAGGGGAACAGGGGAAAGTCAGTCAGAATGAGCTCTGTGTCTATAAATGAACAATTAATCTTCATTATAATATCTGAGCCAAAGTTTAAATTTTCCAGTGATGATGCTCACCTCTGTCCAGTCATGAGAGGAATTAGTGACATAATTCAGATCTAAACTAGAATGCTATGGAAGTTCAGAGATAAGCAGATCAAATTTATCTCGTTTCAGTTCATTTCTGTCAAATTCATCACAATAAGCTAACTACTATGCATCTGTCCTGGGTTCAGCAGTAGCAGGCATTTTTCTCCTTCTTAGTAGCTGGTGCAGTGCTGTGTTGTTGACTTTAGGCCTGGGAACAGCGATGATAACACCAATGTTCTAGTTGCTGCTCAGTAATGCTTACTCTGACCAAGGACTTTCTGAGCCTCATGCTGTGCCAACAAGGAGGGGAAGCTGAGAGGAAGCACAGATGGGACACCTGACCCAAACTGACCAAAGAGACACTCCATACCACAGCACGTCATGCCCACTATATAAACTGGGGGCAATTACCCAGAAGGGACAGATCACTGCTTGGATAGGCTGGGTATCAGTCAGCAGGTGGTGAGTGATTGTATTCTCTTTCCTTGTTATTTCCCTTATTTTATTATTGGTGGCAGCAGCAGTGGTTTGCGTTATACCTTAGTTACTGGGCTGGTTTTATCTCAAACCATGGGAGTTGCATTCTTTCGATTCTCTTCCTCATCCCTCCAGGAGCAGGGGAGAGGGAGGAGGGAGAAGTGAGCGAGCAACTGCATGGCTTAATTGCCAGCTGAGTTGAAATCACGACAGCATCCCAATTCAAAATGCTGATTCTTACCTGTTGCTGGAGTACATAAAGCATTCGAGCTGACCGTGCAGCTTGCTCCCGTCTCCTAGTGCAAATACGTTGCTCTTCATCAGGATCTAAAATTTTTTTCTCTCCACCTAAAAAGCATGAAATGAAAAGTTTTATGTCTTAATTTAACCTCCGAAAATCCTGATTAAGACATGAGAACAAACAAAGTTTAGCAATAAGCCTCTTTCATGCAGAACTAATACACAAGGTATCATACCTGCAGGGCTCCCTTGAGCAGTAATGCAAGTGAGTTATTTTAACTCTACATCATGTTACTATCTAGAACTTGACAAAACATTCTTATATAATACAGCCTATTAGTTATAGCTTCCAAAATAACACAACCTCTAAGTTTTACGACAGCAATGCAGGTAAAGCACCCAGTTAGAAATATTTAAACTTCCAAGTACTTACTACAAAAGAACCAATGTGGTGTGCACTGGGGCTCGCTGGCATGGAGTTGGTCTTCTTCACGGTCACCAGTACGTTACTGGTTTGGATTTATGACTAAAACTGTTGATAGTACCCCAGTGTTTTGGCTGTCGTTGAGCAGCACTTGCACAGCACTAACTATGCCCTATCAGTACACAGCCTGAATCTGTGCAAGAAACTGGGAGGGGACACGGCCAAGACAGCTGATCCAAACTGACCAAAGGGACGCTCCACACCATGCTCGGCAGCAACAAAAATGGACTTTTTTGGGAAGGAAGGTCGTCATTGCTCACAGGTTAGTTGGGCATTGCTTCTACTTGTGGGAGGTAGTGAGTGCCTTTGCATCACACGACTGTTGCTGAGTCTTACCTTTTTTAGTCAATTCTTCGATTTTCTGGACATAGTTCCTCAGCTCCTTGTGCAGTCGTTGGACTTCCTGCATGCTTTTATCTTCTTTTTTGTTGATGCTCAGCTTGGGGTTTGGCCCTATGCCATGACTGAGTGGAGAGCCCAGACCAGCTGGTATTAGCATTCCCTCATTTGGTGTATAGAGATAAACTTTAGTGCCAGAGGTGGCAGTCTCCACTTTGCATGCCTGACCAAGCTTCTGCTGGTATTTCAAGCAAGTTTGAGACTTGAGTGCATTTTTGCTTTCTGGGTTTTCAAATACTTCAGCCTTCTGCTGTTGTGACTTCTGGGCCAACAGAGGTTTACTAGCAGCATCTCCAAATACTTGCTGTTTCACTTGCTCTTCAAGTCGTCTTCGTTTTATGTCCCTTTTGGCTAGCTGAATAGCCAATTTTAGTCTCTCTTCAGATACCACTGAAAATATGCCAGAGCTTTGCATGCTGGGGTCCTCACTTCCACTGAGATTTCTCCGATTATTGGATGCCTTCAGTTTTTCTATTATAATTGGACGGGGGTTAGAGAATCGGAGAGCCAGGTTCTCTGGGGCTGCACGAACATTTCTGTTGAACTGGAGCTGTTCCAAAGCATAGCAAATAAATAAATCTAATGTTACACAGGACACTTTCCACAGGAGATGTGCCTGTAGTGTCAAAAAGTAAGGAAAACAGACCTTCTTTCATACTAGAATGCATTCCGTCATGATAGTACTTCTTCAATGCACACAAGGTATTCCATCCACTCAGACAAATACCATTATTTACAATTATTTTGAATTAAGCATTTAGATCATCTTATAAATTATATTTACAGATGTGGTTTCTGGTCTATACTCTTACAAAAAAGCAGTGTCAAGATCATGTATGACAACATCATGAAAGCAAGTATGAAGACAGCCTGCTAGTGAGTGTCAATCTCAGTTGGTCATAGTCATCTTTCTGTAACAATTACAAACAAAAGCCAATTCAGCATCGCTGCAGAAGTCAAACAATACCTGTGTTTGTAAAGCCTTTGCTTTGTTCCTGTACAGCTGGGTAGCAAATGGAAACGCAGCATCAGACATATTCACCTTGCTTGGTCCCATCACACAGGCTTGATGCTGAATTTCCAATTATTTGTCTTTTCCTCACAATGACAACTATAAACATAAGAATCAAACATTATTTTTGCCTCTCAAAAGCAATCCCAGGTCATGCATTCCCAATGTGCACTCAAACGGACAGTATCAAATCCTGTCATTTAAAGCCAATTTTAATATTTATATTGCTCTTTTACACACTGCCACAGAGAGCTGAGCAGCACCACTACACACAATGAGGCTCACAAGATTGCTGCAGTACTTTTCTAGCTACTATGTACCTAAAAGGGAAATAGCATACTGCAAAGAAAACAGAACAGCAGACAGCTTAAGGCATTGCTCAAGGTACACGGTCTGTACAAGAACCGTCAGTGCCAAAGGAAGGCAGATCAAGGGCACGCTCGCGCCTAAAGTTTTGCAGAGAAGGCCATTGGCATAGACAGCCATGCGCGAGTCTCTTCCATCTGCTCTGTGAACTGAAAAACGCGCAGGACTCAACACGTATCGCTCTCAAAACCCTTTATCGCGGCTGAGGCTTTGTCTCTACTCCACAACCAGCTGCACGCAGCGCCGTCGGGCCTCGCACGACGCGCCTCTTGCGAGCGGGCTCCAGCCGCACAGCTCACACCCGAGACCGGCACCGGGGACACCCCGCACTGCCGCGGAGGGAAGGAGGGCGGAGGACGGGCGGCGGAGCACCCCAAACCCGCGCTGGCGCGCACCGAACCGCCGTTCAAACCCGCGCTGGCACGCACCGAACCGCCGTTCAAACCCGCGCTGGCACCCGCCGAACCGCCGTTCAAACCCGCTCCTGCCCACCGCCGCCATAGAGAACGCCGGGAAGGGCGCGGAAGTACGGCTGCCGGCACGGGGCGAGCTCCGCCCCTCCGCGTCCCTCGGGCGCCATGGCCTGGGAGGAGAAGCAGGTCCGCGGGTATCCGGAGTTCGTGCAGACGGCGCAGCGTTACCACGGCCGCCCCATCTTCGCACTCTTCTGCGGCGACAAAGATGCCGAGGGCAAGAGCTGGTGTCCGGACTGCGTGACGGGTGAGGCCTGCGGGAGGCCCCTCCGTGTTGTGTGGGGGGTGCTCGGTGGGGAAGCGCCCTTCGCCCTCGTGGGGCCCCGACCGCAGCGGCAGCGCCGCGCTCAGCGCCGCGGGGACCGTGCCGCCTATGCCCGAGCCCCGCGCAGCGTCCGGCGCGGAGCGGCCTCACGACACCCGGCCTCCGTTACCGGGGACCGGAGCTGACTGGCCCGAGTTCCGGTCTGAAGCCCACGCTGCAGTTGCAGAGGCCAAGAGTCCCACCGCTGCGCGGGCCGTGACCGGGGCTAGCTAAAGCTACTGGGCTGCAGCCTGCCCTGCCCTTGCTAGCCACGTTGCACTGAATGGCAAGTGATGTAACATGCTGTAAAGACAAGTCCCTTTAAGGTTGAACTGAATTCTGCACAACTCATGGATAACCAGAGACAGAACACAGATCTGTCTTGAAGCAGGCAATGGTTGTTAGTAACTTTGCTGGTCAGAGCAGATCTGTGTCATTCTGTAGCATGGTGAAAGTATCAATAGAGTTCTTAAAATTTTATTTTCCAGCTGAACCGGTTGTGAGGAAGGAACTTCATAACATGCCTGACAAGTCTGTATTCATCTACTGCCTAGTAGGAGACAGAGCCTAGTAAGTAACTGTTCTGAAGCCAACAAGCAGTACAATTTTGCTGTTTGTGGGCTAGAGGTTAACGAACCTGTTGGAACAAGTCACCAAACTGCCCTTTTCTGCAAGGAATGAAGCATTGGTTTTGAGTTCACATCCCTAAAGTATCTGCATGTCTGTTCTGAGAAGTGGGGTGGGGTAGTTATGAATCATCCTTCTGAAGGGACTTTTAACTGCACCTCTACAAGCTCTTAACCCTTTCTTCCCTAACAGCTGGAAAGATCCCAACAATGAATTCAGAAAGAATCTGAAATTAACGGGAGTACCTACACTACTTAAGTATGGAACAGTAAGTGATATATTGTGTGTTCTGGATCTACAGGCATTCAAATGGGAATCTGGCAGGAACTTATGACTGTAAATGAATTAGTCACATATGTTGTCTGCTACCCTCTCTTGTTTAAAAAGAGCAGACAATTAGGGACAATTCTGCTCCATGCACATTTTCTGGCTCACATAGTTCCTAAAGAGAAAGCCACTGTGCTTTCTGCGTAACGTTGTCTATAATAAACAGAAATGCAATAGGTAAATTTAACATGCAGTGGTTGAGAGGTAGAGAAAATTCTTAGTAATATACTGTTAGTTTCCTGATCTGCAGCTCCTCAAATTTAAAACAAATCCAAATGCTGAATTACAGGAGTGAAGCTACGTGCAGTATACTTTTGATTCAGGTGGAGTGCAGCTCGTTTTAACTTGTGCATCCATTTAAGTTAGCAATTACTTTCTCAGCAATGCCTCTTCCAAGGCCCCAAAGCCCTCGGGCATTTTCCAGTTATTCCCAACTTGCTTGTTCCACCTCGCCCTCCCCAGAAAAAAACAATTGCTGGAGCATGGCTGATGTTAGTAAGTACAAATAACTGTAGTCTAGACAGGTTTCTGAATTCCCCCTAAAGCATCTTAATTTTTATTTCAGCCTCAGAAGCTGGTTGAAGAAGAATGTTTTAAAGTAGAGCTTGTGCGCATGTTGTTTACTGAAGACTAAGTCCTCCAGTAGTCAATCATTTCTGAAGACATTCATCTCAACTTATTCGTGGTGTCCTTCCAAGGAATCCTTAGCTTTTCTTAAAACTTGTATGGTTAATTACTTCTGACTAGTCAAGATACATGTCATTAAATTCTAGGCCCCAACCTTCCACTGAAATCTTGCAAGAAAACCACTGTATCTTTCTTTTTATGTTAAAATAAATGTGAGTTTGAAAACAGTCTCTTTTTAAAGGACCTGTGCTCATGTTATAAATGGAGAGTGCAGCCTACAGTTATTGAAGGGAAAGGCTTAACTGCTGTTACACCTTTAACAGTAAGGGGCAGGGGTTTGAACAAAATCCTTATTCTTCCTAAATATGAATTCATATAGCTACTGAATGTCAAAACGTTTACTGGTTTACTTGTTCAGTTTTAAGTATGATAAGCTGAAGTTCAAGTGTTAGTTTCACTGATCACATATTAACAGTGGCAGTACCTGCTCCTACAGGGCTCTCAGATATAACATGAATGCAGAACAAATACAACCTAAAATATGAACTATAACCCCCTGGATACTGCTAATATCTGTGTTCTTACAATAAAAACTTGTTTTTGTGGTTTAAGCCCAGCCATAACTCCTGCAGTTCGCTCACTCTCCCCTCTTTCTTCCCTCCAGCTCCCAGTGAGATGGGGAGGAGAACCAAAAGAACATAACTCCCACGGGTTGAGATAAGAACAGCCCAGTAGCTAAGGTATAACAAAAACCACTGCTGCTACCACCAGTAATAATAATGATAAGGAAAACAACAAGGAAAGAGAATACAGTTGCTCACCACTGATACCCAACCCAACCGTGAACCCCCTCTTCTTGGTCCCTGCCCCTAGGTTTTATATCCTGGGCATGACTTGCTGTAGTATGGAATACCTCTTTGGTCAGTTTGGGTCAGGTGCCCTATCTCTGCTTCCTCCTGGCTTCCTCTCCTCCATGGCAGCGCATGAGGCTCAGAAAGTCCTTAGTCAGAGTAAACATTACTGAGCAGCTACTGAAAACATCGGTGTCATCAGTGCTGTTCCCAGGCTGAAATTCAAAAAATACAGCACTGCACCAGCTACTAAGAAGGATAAAAGATGCCTGCTACTGCTGAACCCAGGATGAAACTATATAGGAATAAATGGCAAATGCTTCTCCAATCCTGCAAGCATTTACACCTTTTTTATAACACAAACTGTTTTCACTACACATCCTGTAGTGAAACCTAGGAGCAGCCACTACTTCACTTTCTTGGCAAAAAGCCAATATTAAAGTAAGCTGACTGTAATGGAATAGATAAAGCTACAGTCCATTTCCTTCTGAGTACCTGCAAAGTTTATTATTACTTGTCACTGCTCCACTCCTGCAGTCCTCTTGTCACACTTTGTTTTCTATGACCCCCAGCAACAAGGATAACAGGTAAACTGAAATAACAAGTAATAGCTCAGGTTGGTTTCAAGGCAAAAAATCCACAACTCAAGATTTTGTAGAACACCATTACTTCACCTTTGCTCATCCTGCAGTTACAAAAAGTAGTACATGAGGGAGTTCTTAGCCACACTTAAAATATGTCTTTCTCCAGGGAAAATGCCTAAACAGACTTCTGAGCTACACTTTTTGTTATTTAAATGTCTGTAGTGTCAGATTTCTTTTTCAAAATCAAAAGGAATCAGTAATTGCAGTAATGCCCTTAGAAAATTGTCCATGCTACAAAATAAACTGCAGAGGTTTTATCATCTTGGATTTTTAAACAAGATGAAATTTAAAAGAAGTCACATAATAAATAAAACAATGAACCATACACCCCCAAGAGCCAAACCCACATAAGGACTCCTTCCTCTCCTATGCACTTGAGTTAACACAAAGTAACCTCATAAACACGCTCCCACATGGTCTCATTTCACAGAGGTGTTGTTTTGTTGCTGCTGCTCTGCAAGTGCTTGCTGGAGGCGCATTCTTTTCCTGGAATAGTGCTGCCAGTGAAGAATCTGCTGCTCATCAATGAACTTGGCACACTGAGCATTCACCAGTTCTTTGCGGAAATGTTCATACTGGAGCAGCTCTAACATATGCAAACACTGCGGATACCTGCATTAAAAATAGAGGCACTTTAATACAGGTTTTTGTGAGATGCGTTAGAACTGGAGTCTCCAGAAATTCTGCAGGTCTTTATTTTAATTCTATCATGTATGTGTTTTACTCAAATATCGAATCACCAAAGACTGTACATATTCCCCTGTTAGATACTGTAACTCAGTAGCTTCAGTATTAGGCTAGGAAACAAGAAGTCCACTAACAGCTTGTAAATGTATATACATGCTTGCTTTGAGTAGCTTCCCTAATGGCTAGATTTCACTAAAGCAAATACAGAACAGCTACAATATCCATTTCCAGAACTCAACATAACCAAGAAGGAGTTTGCATACTCACAAAAATAGAAAGACTTCATGTTTCATGTAAGCATCAACAATGCAGAATTACTCTCAAAATGTATTTACTGGGCCTAACTGAAGTACTTCTGCATCATAATGGTCAATAGTTTTATATTCAGCAAATGCTAAAGCGCAGATAAAGGCTGCAAAGGGCAGATTCCATGCGCAACCCACGAAAGACAAGTTTTCTATTCCTGTCTATTGCTACATCTGCACTGTTGGAAAACAGGAAAATTTATGATGCATATAAACACAGTGGGGAGGACAGAGGAAAGGTTACAGGTGGAAATCAATTACTGACATGCTGCTACACTGCATAACAGAAGGTAAACAAAATCATTAAAATGTAGAAACCAAAGTGATTTTAACACTTACTTCAGGTATTTCGCATATTCAGGTTCTTTCCAATAAAGTAAATATTTAAGATAATTTACAAAAGCTTTGTCTTTGAAATAGCCTCTTTGTGCAAGAACTGAAATAAAATGACAAAGAACTGTCAGTTACAGATGCATTAAAAATCTGCCAATCTTGAAGAATAAGTATTCACAAAACTACACAGAGGCACTTTAGTCAAAACTTCCATGATTACAAGCAAGTTTTGATAATTAAAAATTAAGAAAGAAAAAGGAAAAATACATTTTTATGTCAACCCTGACAGTATGTATCTTTTATAAAACACCAATGAAGAAAACAGCTTTTTGAAACAGGAAATTTTGAATTAGCATAAAAATTGGAAGGACATTACGTATAGTGCCTGAAATTCTGTTTTCAGGTAAGGAACACTGTTAACTTGACAATACTTTTTAACTACAGACCTCAACTTTTTGTTTCGATCGCCAGACAGATAATTTTTTATTTTCACTAATGAAACATTTTACATTTTTTGAAACTCACTTGTTAGAAATACAAATGAAATTATTGGCACCACCTTCATGCTGTGAAAGCCCCACTCCTTTTTCTTTGTTTAGCTCTCTCCCTCCTGTTTAACATTTCCAGTAATAATAAACAACATTAAACTATACTCATTCCTCAGGATCCCAACAGTTACTCTTCCGTACTCACAGTTGAGGTAATTTGGATTCGCCAGACACTGAACAAACTCTAACTCCAGCTGGAACCGAAGTCGATTTCCTGTATCATCTGACAGTGAGAAAAACAGTAAGAATTTGACCCACACCGCATATCTGAAAGAAGTTTTCTCGGTTTGAGCGACACAAATACGGAAAACGTGTTTAAACGGGGAGAAGCATTAACTCCCCATAAAAATACAGATTAATTTAGCAAAGCCTTCATTACATCAGTCGGCGTTTGGCCTGCATTAAGAGACATGCTAGGGCTGGCTTGTTTTTACAGACAAGTGCAAAGAATGAAAGGAATGCCCACTGACACTTTAGAGTGACGGCAAAGGGAACAGCAAGAAGCCTGGAGGCCTCGTGCTCCCAGATTTGCAGCTCAATCCTGACATGAACACCTATCAACAACAGGGTCGAGGTGTTACCCGCGAAAGCGGGGACCGAGCTCCGAGACAGCTTCAGACTCACAGCCACGGCTGCGCGCTCTGATGCCCTCCCGCGGCCTACTCCCGTCACGGACGGCGGCAGCGGAGCCCGCAGGGGAGAAAGGGAGCGCGGGGTGCGGGGCACGCCCCAAGCCCCCTTCTCGGAGGACGTGGGCTCAGAACCCGCCCGGTACTGCCGGCCGCCCGTGCGGTCCCGCCGGACCCAACCCTCCGAGCACTCCTCACCTGCGTCCATGACACCCCGCTGACCTGCGCCGCCCGCCAGGAGCAAGATGGCGGCGGACGGAAGCCCGTTGGCGAGCACCGCGAGGCACGCTGGGAAGGAGGCGGTGGTAGCGCGGCAACGGCGCGGCCGTGGCTCCGGGCGGCGCGAGAGGGGATCGTGCATCAACGTACGAACCCGTTTTAACGACCAGAGGTCGGTTTTACAGCGATGCTGAAAACTTTGCAAGAAAACCAAAGGGGCCTCGGAGCGTTTCACTGAGCACCTTTATGTAGCAGCATCCAAAAATCCCGCAGCTTTCACTGTCTGGGGAAAAAAGGTCACATGTGCAATGCTAGTTTGAATGGGATCCAGCGCAGGCATAACGTGTATGAGTACACTTTATAGGCTTGTTTCCTAACAAGAGACTATTCCTTCTAACAGTAATGTGGCTGGAAAGGTGAGCGTTTTGTCAGTGTTACCTGGGTAACCCGCACCAGCGGTGTGGCCGATGCTCCCGAAGATGGGCAAGGAAAGGTTTCAAGAGCACGTTTCTTTGACTTCTGCACTGTTCCAAAACAATAGCAACAGAATCCCGGAGGAGGCCACAGGTTAAATGTAACTGATTTCCAGAAATGATGGGCTTGTCATAAATGGGCACAGAAGTCCTTTCCAGGTGTGGGATCAGTTTGGACTGAGGCATTGCAGTTGGAGGAGAAGCGTTAAGAACTACTGAAACGTAAGCAGTTTGGTGCTTATGTTAGGAAAAAAGAAAAGCCTTGTACTTAAAAATCCAGCAGAAATTATTATTTGATATTTCATTATTTTGATCCCTTTATTATCTATGTTAAGAGGTCATGGCTTTTCTAACTGTAAGTTAGAATTCAATATAAGTCTTTCTAAAGATTACTGTTAGAGATAGGAGGTGTGCACAGAAATGAAGATAATCCAAGTGAATCCATGAGCACCAGAATTTAACAGACCCTGGGTTTATGCAGCCTCTTTCTGTGGAGGTTTTATAACACCTGAAACTCAAGCTGGGTTCATGTCGGACCCCTTCTCAGTGTTGAAGTAGTTGTCTCTAGGCAGCTGTTACCTATAGAGCAATCTGCTTAAACACACCACCAAGGCTAGAGTATCGCAAGGCTAGAATTCTTCATTCTACTTACCTGGCACTGTTGATGCTGTTCTGGGAGGCAGTGAGATGGCTTGAAGTGCTTGGGTTTGCCATGGATATTTTGCATTTGCGTTATCATTGCTGCCATTAGAAAGTCATTAATCCTCCAGGTTTCTCAGGAAGACCTCCTGTTCCAGATCAGAACTGTTCATGGTCAAACATCACAAACTTAATAATGCAAAATACAAATAAACAACCTTTGGAAGAAAATGTTGGAGAAATGATCTTTTTTTCTGCCATGTAAGGGAGCTTTTACCATACATTTCCAACTCCATTAAAAGGGAGCTTTGGAGTCAATGTTCTAATAATGGAGGTTTAGTTTGTTTTTCCAGGATAGATAAATACTCGAGCCGAGAAGGAAAAAAAAGATGACCTTCTGTTTGCCAAATGTTCATTTTAACTTTGTGCTAAGAAAGCCATTGTAGATCACTTCCAGAGCAGAAAGAAAGGGAAAAGGAGGGACTCAGCCCTGAAATACTAAACCCCCTTGGGTTTTTCTTCTTTCTGCGTACAGAGCAGAGGTTTGAGCTTGGACTTTCTCTTGGTTTTCACGGTGATTTCACAGTGAGTGAAGGAGATTCCCTTCAACCTCTCACTTAATTCATCATTCATTAAAGCAAGAAAGACCTTTGCCAGCTTGAGACCAGTTTGCAATGCACAAACACTCTATGAGGATAGGGCAGAGCTGCTCAGCAGCACCAGCACCCTGGAGAGGAGCGTGGTTCCAAAAGTCGCTGCTGTGCCTGGTGTCACACACTGAATTGTCAGACCATGGCTGAAACAAAGGCCCCAGCAGGTCAAACTTGTTTAGCTTCACTGCTATGGGCTCCTGTGCAGTAGCATGCTGGATACAGGCTTACAGGAAACACGACTTTTTGTTTAATTATTTGCTATTTTCACTTGCTGAACCGTTTTTAGCATCCAAGTTGGCAATTTTCTAGAACACTGTCTTTTCCTATGCAGTGTGATTTTTTTTTCCCCTTCCCTCTGGGAACTGGGTTACAAAAAACATCTAAAAAGGATTTACGCATAGTTTTCCTTAATAAAATATGGTTGCTTTTTTAAGACAAGGTTTTAGTGGTTGTGGAATACTACCATTACTGTATCGAAACATACCAAGTCACTCCCCAGTAAACACAGTCTTTGGGCTAAAAGCAGAGATCAAACAGATCCCATGTGTCTGCATTGCTATTCTGAAATGCGATTTCTCTCCCAAGACTGACTTCAGAAAAGAGAATCCTAAAAAAGGATTGGTCACAGGAATAAATTACTATGTACATTTGCCAGAGTTAAGTCAAACATCTAAATTCTTGGCCATCAAAACTAGGAACAAAAGTGAAAGAGTCATAGTATAATAACTAAGAACATTCTCTAGGAAAAGTTGGTATTATTTTCTGCTTTTAAATATCAGTTGAGTCAAACTTTCATGCCACTTCTGGGGTATGAAGGCACCAAGATTCCATTAGATACAGGAGAAAATAAAGTCTTGTCTGATATGCTATTAGATCTCGAAAGTGAATACTGACGAAGTGAGATGGTACAGAGGGTTTATCTACAGCACCACAGTGTAGTGCATCTGCAATAGAAATAAAAGAAGATCCAATAAGACTTCATGATTGAAAACTGATCAAGTTTTTTATACCTAGTAAGTATTTTAGACTTAATCCTTGGAATTCCTTTCATTCATGCATTTACCCATCTGCTTCAGAATAGAGCACAAACTGGTACTGACATGGATAATGACATCTTAAAGGATTTTACCCATAGAATGGAAGACAGAATTCTGCAGACTGGAGAGTATCCTACTTCAAATATGGTTAAATAACAGAGAACAGAGTGTGCATTATGTTATATTTATAACAAGCCAGTATAAAGTCTGCAATTATTTTACTCCAATGTTGTAATTGCAATTCAATAGAAACAAGATCATAGTTATCAGTGACTGTAACAATTGTCAGAACATATTTAATTAAAGGCTTAAGCATTCACTGAGTTCTATTTTTTGAGGTCAAGAAACTGGCAGGTAATGTTCATTTCAAAGCCAGCCTATGACAGTCGTGGTAGAGCAATCTCCATCTGAAGACTGTTAAACACCATTCAGCAGAGCTGTAAATTTGGTGAAATGGTGTAAAAAGACTTAACAGACTGTAGCTTACTGCAGACACTGGAATGCGTATGCATGTGACTGAGGTACTCCTCTAGCTTTAAACAAGCATCAAAAAGCAAAGATAAATTCAGAATGAAATGCCAAGCTTCAGAAAGCAATTTATGGTTTTCTTTAATAAATCCTTTAAAAGTGTGTCAGCCTTCCATGTTTAGGACATCCAGAAGGCAGATGAATTAGAAGCCAGACATTTGCTAGGAGCCATATACACTGAATTTGACAAGAGCAGACCACAAGGAACATCCTCACAAAGGTATTGCTTGCTATTTAAAGCCCCTTTTAAGGTACTCTAATCAAAGAATTCTGCAGTGAGCCAGGATATGTAAGGCCTCATCTGAAAGAACTCTATCCTGTTGGATGCCAAACAGGCCAGAAACAAATGCATTTCCCAGCAATGAAGGAATGTAAAACTTCTCAAGTCCAAGATCCATACACAAGCTTGCAGAAGAATAATCTAATTATTGTAAAATAGATAACATTCAAATATATTAATAATTTCAGTTATTTTCCATTATATTTTGGATTACCTTTGCAGCTATTCAATTTTCCAAATAGTACTCCAATAATCATAGAATCATAGAATAGTTAGGGTTGGAAAGGACCTTAACATCATCCAGTCCCAACCCCCCTGCTATGGGCAGGGACATCTCCCACTAAACCATGCCACCCAAGGCTCTGTCCAACCCGGCCTTGAACACTGCCAGCGATGG
>JASSUY010012227.1:0-50325 GCA_032466535.1 Forpus xanthops
TTTAGCTGAACTCTAAGAGCAGAAAAAAAAAACCAAAAACAACACCATCTATAAGAACGACTGTATAACTCAAATGGAGATTTATTTTTTTTTTTAAACATTATTTGTCATGCATTAGAAGCTGTATATGACACACAGGATGACTAACTTACCTTTGGATCTTGTACATCATATGTTCGGCAAACTACTCTTTGCTACTTAAAGAAAAAGATCCCGTGAAAAGCAATAAACAGAGTAAAATCAATTCGCTACCAACTAACTTGGTCAAGCTAATTTGTGCTCTGAAGAAAGTTCTCATCTTTTATTAGCGTAAAAAAGTGGAAAAGCCTTTGTAAACTCCAACTACCATAGTGGCGCTGTCTCATCTCTTACAAACATATTAAGATCAATATGTATTCACATGGAGAAACACCTCTAAGGATAAACCTTGCTTGCTCTCCTTATATTATCTTATTATCAACAGATCCAGCATTCTTCTGCAGCACTAGCAGAGATCACACAGGCCTGTTACTTCCCCACTTATATGTAACTATCATTAGTAATTGCACGCTCAGGCAGCTACATAGTATGTTAGATGTTCTCTTCAACTTATGCATATCAAAACAGTCTGGGGAAAGCATACTTTGATGCCACCACATAGACAAACTTAACAGTAAGAAATCATGGAAATTTCGCAAGGATAAAAGGGTCAATAGTCTTACTCATAGCTAATCAGAACACTTCACGATTTTAACATACTTATTTATGCCTATCTGAGCTCAAACAACTTCCTTCTCCTAATTTATCATTTATACAAAAAAGAACTCAGGAGTAGCAGTCTCCATCAATAAAGCTTGCTCATAAAGGATACTTTTTTGTAGCAGAACAGATCTGAACAGCTGCTCTCTCTGAGACTTCCTCCTCAGCAGGTGTCCAGAGCCTTCTTTTAGTCAAGGACTTTTCCACTGAGAAGATTAGCTAAAGATGAGAAAGTATAGATTTCCATAAAAATAATGTGCTATGCATATAATTATGATAGACGTGTACTAAAGTTCTAAGTCCAAGCAATAACGTAATTATGTATAAATGGGAAATACAGCTTATAGGTTATCAAAATGTCATGTTAAAAGATAATTCTACAAAGATTCATAGGCAACTACTGCAAAGTGAGTTGCCTGTGAAATCTTAATCAGCTTCTTTAAAATCCAAACCAAGCAACACGCATTCACCTTGTATGTATTTCTCCTTACTAAAATATTACAGATTTATGCTATCAGCTGAATATCAGAAAAGACAGCTGTGCTAAATAGCTACTAATTAAAATAATTCACTAATCACTGATCACCTGAACACAGCTTACCTTTTTCTGTTGACTACTAGTTTCACTAATCACAACTGAGATGTAATTGCATTGTACTGCCAAAACTGAATCTTGGACCTTAGCCTTCAAAACCTACTCACGTTTAAAATTATATTTCTGAAAATGATGTATACCTACAGAACAGAAACTAAACATGGCACTAGATGCCCCAGTACTGTAACAAAAACGCAGTTTAAGTCTATCAGGCAGTAGCACGCTCCGAGTAGTTTTTAAATACAACTGTACGTACATAAATCAAAGACAACTAGTTTCTATAAAAGATATTGTTTTCAAAGGGATTGGCTATTTTTGGTTTTGTAAGCTTCTCTAACCTGAACAATTTATCCAAACAACAGCAATAAATGATAACATTACTAACAACTGTGCCACAAGGATTTTGCTTAATATAAACCTTGAAGATGTTTTCCTTAAGCCAGAATGTCTGCTTTCAGTAAATGCAGTAAGATTTGCTGTTACAGTAGGAATATCACAAGAAACAGAAAGTTATCAAACACTGTCCCGTGGTACAGGCCTGTAGGACAGTGATTTCTGAGCTTGCTGTCTCAAAATCATACATCAAGCCGGAACATTTGTGCTTTTAGAAATACACAAGCAAAATAGCCAAATATACTCGAGTAAATGATAGAAAATTACTCAGCTACAAACCTAAAGATATTCCTGATTTTCCACCAGGAAGTCTACTTACCTTGCGCAAAGCATTTTGACTATCTTTTGACAGTTCTGGGCATGTAATAATAAATACACCGAGAACTAATAAGCCTCCAGGAAGCATTCTAGAAACCTTAGAAAGTAAAAATAAACATTTGTTAATACGAATTGGAGATCTAGCAACCATGTAACGTGACATATAAAAAATTTCTAATGAAACAAATAAGCATCAAGAACAGAAATTAAATAAATCATTTTCATTTGTAGGTTACTCCAAAATGTAGGAGCACATCACACAGATTTTTTCTTCCTTCAGTCCTATCAAGTCATAGAATAGTTAGGGATGAAAAGGACCTCAAGATCATCTAGTTCCAAACCCCCTGCCATGGGCAGGGACACCTCCCACTCAACCAAAAGTCTCTGTTTCATAATAAACTTTGAAAACAACAGGTATTCTGGTTTAAAATATCTGTGTCTAGGATGGCTAGGCACTTTCAGAAAAAAGCCTGAGATTACATATGTAATGAGATAGTGTTTGCGATCTTATTTCCCTTCTGTTCCTCCCACCCCCTTCATTAACTCATACTTTGCTACCTGACTGGCGTGTGTAGTTATCCATTCTTCATCAATGGATGCCAGTTTTGAAGGATTGATAAGTTCCTTCTGTTCTTCTTTCGGAGGTGTTCGAACAGCCTGAATTACGTAGTCCTTCTGCACGGAACACTTTCATAAACATCAATATAAAGAAACATGCCATAAGGTTGATATAAAGTGAGAATATACTGAATAGTATATGGGGTGCTTTACACTAGGTATTTTTACACTCTATAGCAATCTGTTACTAAAGTAATTCCTTCGCGATTTTTTTTTTGTCTTTACTTTAAATCCTTTTGTGACAAGTTTTATCTTTCCTGTGTGTCCTGTCTTTCACAAAACTATTGTAAACGACTTGAGTAGTTAGCTGACACTAGAAAACCTTTACAGAAGTCCCTTCTAGTCATATTACCACCCTCCTGCATTATACAAGCTCAATGTGATGTTAGTAGACTTATCCCAAATGAATAAGTCCAAGGGAGGTTTCTCCTATTAAGAGAAATGAATGGAATAGACTTCAAATATTACACACTTACCTGCCCTATTAACAGGCCAGTGACATAAGGCTGTACTTTTGTGTTGAGGTTTGAAAGATACTGACCAATAGCTTCCTCAACAAAGTAAGTTCTACCCATTGTTGCAGGTTTAAGACCAAGTTCTGTAGTTTCAGCCTAAAAAGCAAATAACATACAAAGTCAAAGAAAGCATACATACTGCACATGGTTACATGAAAATAAGTCTCACACAAGGATTCTGAATAGATTAATAGGTTTATCTGTCAACAAAGGTATAACATCTGTGGACTATCCGAAAGGCTCAGAAACCATATGAATCCAGGACACAGGGAGAGCCAGACATGCAAGCATATTTCAAAAACTGCTTCATGCATTGCGGACTTTCACAAGAAAAAGACTAAAAAAACTGAAGCCAAAGCATGCGCAAACAAAGGGCATGCTGAGTATTCTGAAAGGTGTCTGATGGCGAAAGCTGCGCAACGGATGGCTGAGCTGAAGCTTTGGAGCCGGGTGTGGAGGAAGGCTGTCACCCACCTCACCTCAGCCCACACAACCGGGACAAAAGCACCTCTGCACCCGCCTCGCCTGCACTGGAGCCAGGCACACAGCTCGGCAGCCGCTTCCACACAGCTCTCCCCCGTGCTTCCTGACGGCCGCGGCCACCTCCAAGTCCTCAAGCTCGACCGCCGTGGCGCCTCCGCCGATGACTGAGGCGGCTAACGCCGGCGCTTCCTGCAGGCGCCGCTCTCTGCCTGTCGCAGGCGGATGACGTAAACCACCCGAGACCCTAGCGCGGGAAAAGGGAGCCCAGAAAGCGAGCTCAACGCCGGGGCCGCCATGCTTTGAATGGCAAAGCGGTAACACCTTTTGCAACTCCTGGACCCACAGCACCCCTCACAGAGGCGAGCAGCCACGGCGCGAGCTTCGAGACGAAGCTTTCGGCACTCTCGTGTCTATTTTAGCGGCTTTAGCACACAAACCCAAAGAGCTCCCTTACCGGAAACGGAAGTGTTCTTTGACGCGCCGCTTTCTACCTGGAAAATGACCCCGTGATTTGGCGGGACCAGACCCGGGTGTTCGCGCATGCAGCTCTCTGGCGCCTGCGCTGTTGAGAGAGCCACGGCCGGCGCCGGTGCGGTCGGACAGCGCAGGGGTTGCTGCCAAGATGGCGGCTGTGCTGCAGCAGGTCCTAGAGAGGGCCGAGCTCTCCAAGCTGCCCAAGCCGGTGCAGGCGAAGTTGGAGCGCTTCCTGGCCGATCAGCAGAGCGAGATCGACGGGCTCCGAGCCAGGCATGAGCGTTTCAAAGTGGACAGTGGTGAGTCCGAGGAGGGGGAACTGGGAGAACGGGGCAGGCCCGTTCCTTACGGAGGGGATCGCGCTGCCCAAGGGCTGAGCAGTACGTGTTTGTCCCAGTGCTTGGGCAGAGGCAGCGGGCCGGCAGCACGGATTCGGACGTGTAGAGTGGGGTCAGCCCGGGTGCCCCCTTCTCCGTTGTGCTTTTTAGCTAGTAGCAATGTCTCGGTTCTTTCTGATGAGAGGAGTGAGGGAGTGCTGGGCCAGGCAGGGGTCGTTATTGGCATCCAAACACTTTCACGGGACGTCCTGTGAGGTGGGTGTGTGCGTCCTCAGGTTGGGAAGGGGCACTGGGGGGGGACGTGTTCGTGCAAGGTCCCTTCAGTAGCGACCTGATAGGGTTTTTCTTTTTCTCTTGTCTAGAAAGGTCGGATTTGTTTTTTAGTTTTGCAAAGGACTGTTCAGGATTAAAACTACCTGCAGAACGAGCTCAAGCAAGAGCTTTTTATAAGTTTTTTAGCAGGCATTGATATGTCTCAGTATGCTTTGGTTATTGTTGTGGAAGATAAATAGCTGTTTGTTTACCCAGCTGTCAGAGAGCTTTACGTTTATACTTTTTCTGATAAAGTCCATATTGAAGACTGTAACCTTTCTGTGAAATGCTCCTCACAGAAAACAGTTGTTTTATATTAATTTGGAGATTACTTTGTAGCAGATAAATAATAGCAGTAGACAATTTCAGCAAAAATGGGAGTAGAATCTAGATTGTAAGCGCTGGGCAAGGTTGTGAGTATGAGTTAATGTATTGAGTAGGTGACATATTTCTCATGTAAGCTTACACCTTTCAGTGTTTCTGTTTCTTTAGTGATTAAAGTCGTTACTAAAGTAAAATAGTGAAGTGTAATGTAAATTAAGGTATCACACAGATTTTAGCAAGTTAATCTCATTCTTGTCTTGTGTGGTTGGAGAGGGTGCATTATTTCAAATTGAAAAAAATGGTAGAAAGTATAAGAAATAAAAATCCCTCAGCATTTCCTTAGAAGTCCACTATGCCTGAGATACTGGTTCTTCTTTTACTATATACTTTAAGTTTAAGCTCTATGATTCGGTTACTGTTTCAAATAACCAAAATTTAGATCTGGGTTTGTTGGGGTGTTCTTTCAGTGCTATGGAATACGCAGCACAGAGCACAAGAGTTCATTTTGACACTTGTTAATTAAGAATTTTCTAAATCAAATCCCTTGATACCTAGGTTTGTCTGGATTTTATTGTGTCTGTATAGAAATACTCTATAGATAAAAAAAAATTATGTTGATGAGACCACACTGCATAATTGTGATAATGCAGCATTCTCTAGCTACATCAAAAATGTTAATGAGCTATTAAAATTAATTAGGATGTTATTTTATGGATCATTTCTGGAAATATGTTACTTTCCATGCTAACAAAGTGTTTTGAACAATGTTATTTGATATGAAGATGCATCTTTTTGCCTTCAAAAGTACTTTTTTCTTCTGTAGTCTTATTATTTTTAGATGTATTCTGCATAATTACCATTCTTTATTAAAGATGTTTATGAGATAACAATGTTATTTTGCAGAGCAACAGTACTTTGAAGTAGAAAAGCGCCTGGCTCAGAGTCAGGAGAGACTTGTAAATGGGACACAAGAATGCCAAACTCTGCGTGAGGAGCTTAAAAAACTTCGTAAGTATAATGTGCATTCCTCATATTGGCCAGGAGATTCATTCTTTAGTCCAGTGTTGTGTTGAAATGCCTTAGGTTTTAAATAGAAGTTGAAAATCCATCCAAAACTAATTTTTATTTCAGCAAGTATAGTGATGTTTTGCTTTTGTGTTCAAGTCAGCTTTTCTTTAACAGGATTTTTATCCTAATGGAAAAATACACCCTTGCTTTCTATTTTTTATAGTAATAGTAGTACAGTGGGTTATGTATTGATCTTCACAATAAATGCTTCTGCTCTCAGGACAATACCACCTAGTCCATCCACAGTAAAGTGTTTTTAATGCTAAGGGGAATCTTGGCTTATATTGCATATGGAGAGTGAATTTTATTACTACATTACGGTGGGAATCCCTCACTACTGTATGTTTTTATCCAACAGATGAACAGTTGAAGTTACTGAATGAGAAAAATAAAGAGCTTGAAGCTGCTCAGGATCGTAATGCAGCTGTTCAGGTACTGGAAGAATTTGACAATAAGTGGAAAGACTTGGGTTCATCTGTCTCATTGCAGCATCAGTTTCCAAACTGGATGTATCAATATCAGTGATGTACATATTTATGTGGTTGTGTACAAGAAAATTTTTGGGCTTTTTTTGAAGTCAATGTTGGTGTTTTACCAGAATGAATTACAGGGGAACATATGTCAGAGCTGATGATTTTTTTTTTTCAGTTTGGGTAGATTGTTTCATTCTATCTGAAACATATTTTGAAGTGAATTTAGCCAAACCTCAACAAATTGAACAAAGGTTTAAAGAAGAGTTCTGTTTTTTCCTCCATCCTTTCTCATACTCTGACACAGTTGCTTTATGCTTAAAAGTCATGGGGTTGCAGGATGAGTCACTTTAGCTGACATATCCAACAGAACACTAATTTTGGAGCAGGAAGTGAAAACATTACTATTAGATTGATTTGTGCACAATGAGAAGACTGATCTGATTGCTTCCTCAGAGGGGCTTACCTGGGCCTAGCTGAAGTAGTTTGTATTGGCACATTAGAAAGCAGAGGCAGTAGTATGATTCAAGACTATGGCTTTTGTTTGATTTTGATACTAATTTTTTGCATGTGTTCATTTCTTGGTTACTCTGTTATCTTTTTAAAATAAAACTGTTCCATAGAGTCACAGAATAGTAGGTTGGAAGGGACCTCAAGGGTCATCTAGTCCTACCTTTCTTGGCAAAAGCACCATCTGGACAAGATGGCCCAGGACCCTGTCCTTCTGAATTTTAAAAATTTCCAACATTGGGAATCCGCTATTTCCCTGGGGAGATTATTCCAATGGCTGATTGAATTTCAGTTGAGTCTTAACTGTCAAAGCTATCTTTCAAAGAATATTAAAATTAGATGAAGTTTTGAACAGTTCCTGTTGCTTGTTTTGAATTTCTAGTAGGCCTTCAGTTTGTTTCATCTGCTCTAAGTTAAGCAGTTTTCATTCAAATCTTCATTCTAATATAGGTAAAACCAGAGTGAATCTGGTGGTAGTCTTGATCTCTCTATGCAAAAAGAAAAAAAAACAGAAAAACCAACCTGCATATTGATTATTCTGGTCTTAAAAGCTGCGTGATACTTCTCTTGACTTTGCTAGTGGCATTCTCTCATGCTTTGATAATGGCACAAAGGGGCAGTTGGACATCAGTATTGGTGATTTATGGGGAAAGAAACCCACATTAATTAAAATGTTTTGGCTATTAGAGACTGGAAGAAAGAGGTGCATTAATCTGCATTTGTTTGAATTACATAGCCCAACATGATAGAGAAAATGGAAACAGCCATGCTTTCAGGATTTGTAGTTTAGACTGATTCAGCTACCCACTATAGAAGCCTTTTATCCCATTTTTCAGTGCCTGGGGTAACTTACTGTGGTTTATCATACTTATCTGTGATGGTAAGTACAAATAGTGACTATAAACTGTTAGTGAAAGCTGACTGTGTTTTTTATAGCCCTTTGCATTTTTTTTTTCAGAGCCATTTAAGTAGAGAAAAAGAAGAACTGGAAGCTGAAAAGAGAGATTTAGTTCGAACAAGTGAAAGACGATCTCAAGAAGTTGAACATTTAAATGGTATAGCCAAGAACATACTAACAAAATAATTCACATGGGTTTGCTAAGTAGAAGGAAGTTGAACTGATACTGAGTACCCAGTTTGTATAGACAGCCCCAAATAATTGAAAGAAAACAGTATTTAGAGTAGGGGAAAAAGGCAGGAAATCACCATGCTAACTGTAGAAAAACAGAGCAGTTTGATGCTTGGTTTTATAGGTATAAAACATACATTATACAATATCTTATTGCACAATATGCATTATAAGTTGCCTGTTCTCATTCTTTACAATTTGGATAAACCAAGTTGTTAAAACTGTTACACAATTAGCTTTTTTTTAACACTGATTTCACTTCTTGTTCTTCCAGAGGATGTTAAACGCTTAAATGAAAAGCTTACAGAAATAAACACAGAAAAGGTGAAACTTCAGTTGAAGTTGGATGAACTTCAAACATCAGATGTTTCCATGAAGGTGAGTAATAGTTTACGTGCATCGTACATGTTAATGTTCTAATAAGTAGTTGTTTATGTGTGACATAATAGTAATTTTGTCATTATTGAGTTTGAAAGTAGGTTGAGTGCACTCCTGTTATTTATAACAAATTATTTTATTATGAAACTGGTGGCTGTGTCTGGAAGAGAGACATTTATAGAAGGCAAGGGAGCATCAAGTTGGGCAAGCATATCCAGGCGTCATGGATAGCAATGATGGCTCCTGCTATCCACTAAGAAGGACTCCAGGTCCATGAAGGCAGGTAGAAAGGAGAAAAGTAATTATTTATGAACCTGCAGAATTTCTCTGTCAGAATAAACTCCATAGATAGCTGAAAATGAGAAGAAAAGGGGAAAATAGGAGGAAGACTTTGATATCTTAATTTGTTTCCTCTATCTAGATACTAATCTAGTTCCCACCTAATGTGAACTTTGAGAAAACTAGCTCAAGCTTCAAGAAATCCTTGTAATTTGAGACTGATAAGTTAGTATTACCAATATAATAAGGAACACTGCTTTTCATTTTGTGATATGTAGCATATTACAGTGCATTTTTGCTACTCTTACTCTGATCATAGTTCTTTGATTATCTGCTTATTTTCTGTGGAATTGATACAATTACTCTATGCAATTTTCTTTATAGTACCGTGAGAAAAGGTTGGAGCAAGAAAAAGAACACCTACAGAATCAGAATGCATGGCTGAATACTCAGTTGCAAGCCAAAACAGAGGAACTTCTACATACTGCCAGGGAGAAAGGCAATGAAATCTTGGAGCTTAAATGTAATCTGGAGAACAAGAAGGAGGAGGTAGTGTAATTACTGAGTGCTTTTGCCATTTCTTGGAAATTACAGCTCCTGATTGACTGTATTAAACCCGGTACTTCAACTTGAGTAAAAGAAGTATGTTTTGTAGTTAACAGGGAGACGTTCTTTCTTTTAACTTGTAATTTTTAAGGAGTATGTATAGTTACCATTATCTAGAGTAGAAAAGTCAAAAATTTTAATTATAAGGTAGAAATTTTGGAGTTCGTGATAACAAAGCTATATAGTAGTATAATGCTGTTAAAATGTCCAGGAATTCAGGGGCAGAAGGATCTGACTCAACATTCTTTGTGGAGTGGGGAGATGATATTTTTGTTCACCTACGACAAAATACATGGGAGAGTGAATGACTGCTTCAGTGAGATTCTGTTTGAGTACCTAAGCAGTTTCTTTAACAACTGACAGGCAGGTTTTCTATGGCACTTTAGCTCCACTGAGGGTCATGGCTTTGTGTGGTTATGCACAATTGGAGCAATTTGGGGATTCTCATTTTTTCTTTTAGCTGAGTGTATGGGAGTAAAGACTGTTAGAAAATGTAAGCCTTTATATTCTTTCTGGAACATGGTTTTTGGTGTTTTTTTTTGGTTGGTTGGTTGGTTTGGTTCTTCTTTTAAGTAAAAAACAATGAGATGGGCAATTTCCAGAATAAACTAGACTGGAAAGACAAGCTTATGCATGATGTTCTCATTTATTCTTTGAACAGGTTTCCAGAATGGAAGAGCAGGTAAACAGCTTAAAGCAGTCACAGGAGAATCTTCAGAAGCAAGTGGAAGACCTTTTGAATAAACTGAAGGAGGTAAGGCAACTTGAAGTATATGTGAAACAGCATTACAGTTGCTTATACAAATTACAAATCAAAATATGTGAATTAGAGAGTTGAATGCTCACCACCCTGTCTCTAATTTACTAGGCAAAAGAACAGCAAGCTGGTATGGAGGAAAGATTTCACAGTGAACTGAATGCCCACATAAAATTATCCAATTTATATAAGGTGGGTTTATTGATTCTAAGTATATTATTATAATACTTGGCACTGAATCATAGCATTAAATGTAATGCAGGCCAGTTTTGGTTTTGTTAGGTTTTCTCCCACATGAAGTGTAGATGTGGGGAAGACGTTGGAAAATATTGCGAAGCATCCAGAATTTTTTCTTTGCCACTGTCTTAGGTGCTGTCTGGAATCTTTCATTGCTTGGATCTTTTTGTAGATTATTCAGAACTGGGTTAAAATTGTAAAATTATGCTCATTGTTTTCAGGCTAGACATATTCATGTGATTGTGTCTTATGTTGTATTGGGAGATAAAGGTTTGTATGTAAAATACAACTATGCAAGAGTTTTTTGAGTTTGGTTAGTGGAAGTTGGTTTCAAATAACACTGCAGGTGTTAGTGGTCTGATTATGGCACAGCTGAATGTCATGTATTGTGGCAAACAAAGCACAATCTAAACAAATAATTTTCATTAGTTATGTCAGCTCAAAGAAAATACCTTGTAACATATTGACTAAGAAAAAGTCAACTAAAGAGGACAACTAATTGCTCTTCAGTTTACCCATATTAGATTCATAGGTTAGTGAGTTTTCTCTCGTGATTGTTTTTACTTAGATACCCACATAAACGTTTTACCCTGTTCAATTCCGAGACCAAAGTTATGACTTCAGTCATTTGTAAACTGATATCTCTTCATTGAATAGTGTGTCAGTAACTTACTTTGGTGGAACATAATGCATTAGCACTTTTGGTTTTGTTATGGTAGTTGTTGGGGACTTTTTGGGGACATTTAGAATCATTGATATGAAGGGTTTGTCTTCCGCTTAACATATGGTTTGCTATATACTTGTAACTGCTGACATTTGTCTCACCTGGTACTAAAAGCATTGAGACTGAGTGCCCTTCTGTGGGAACCTAACTGAGACTTTGGTGGTTAGCAAAAGTGGAATCAACTTTTTCTCAGTTACCTCTACTGAACTTTGTAGAATTGCTGAAGTATTGCATTTGTAAGATCTCCAACTGGAAGCAAAGAAACTTAAACTGTACAAGATTCCCTAAAAATACCACATTTTTCAGATTTATCAAAATCATGGACTCAAAATTTCCCCAAATTTGCTTTAGTGTGAGAAGGAACAAAGCCAGTACCAGCATACATTTTATTTGGATTTCTCATAGGAGATCATTATCTGATACTTCTTACTCAGTTGGGCAGTTTGCATCCAGGTGAGACTGAATCTGAGTGGAAAGAGAATTGTCCAGTTTAGGTGAATCTTTCAGTGTTTTACTCAAAAACCCCTGCGTGTTTATGATTCTTAGTCAGTTTGAGCTTTCTTATAGAAATACAGTCACTATTGATATGTACTAAAAGGTTAAATAAAATACTTCTACTTAGAGTGCTGCTGATGACTCAGAGGCAAAGAGCAATGAACTCACTGGAGCAGTAGAAGAGCTGCACAAGCTCCTGAAGGAAGCAGGTGAAGGTAAGCTGTGAGTGAGAAATAGCAAATGAAACCAGACAGTTTTGCTTCTTTGTAACTACCTTGATGCATTTAGGAAAGGAGTTTCATTGGTCTTTTGGGATAGTCATTGTCACTTTGTAACAAAAATTTTATGTGACTAGTTGAATATATTTAGAGAGGAGTGTGGGGGAACTATTTTCAGATTTTACTTGAAATTTTACTTTGGATTCTGATGAGAGGATCTAATTTTGCCAAGTACGTCTACATTTCAGTTTCCTCTTTTAGATTCCTTTTCACTGATAAAATGACAGCTTATATTTTAGACATTTCCTAAACAGAGGTTGTAGGCACCGGTTTTGCTTCTGTCAATGTAACTGAGTTTTCTTATCAGCATGAGCTGCAGATCATATAAAGTTAAAATAAAATTGAAGGTACATGTATGCATTTTGATCATTTTAAAAGAAAGAATTAAAAGCAACCACAATGCAGCAAACTGCTTGTCTGATTTAATTTTAGCTAATAAAGCTACCCAGGAGCATTTGGCTGAGGTGGAAGAGTCAAAAGCTGTAATGGAAAAAGAACTGAAGGAGAAGATCAGTAAACTGGAAAAGGAGCTGGAGAACGCTAATGATTTACTGTCTGCTACAAAGCGCAAAGGTAGGGATAACGCTGAGAAGTAAAACCTTTATATCATCTTTCATGGAAATACTCTGCTGAATTTCTATAGGAAGTAAATAAGTTAATTCATCTTTAGTCATTTCTAATCACAGATAATAGTTTTTAATGTGTGTTAATACTTTTGGGTTTGTTTTTTTTTTTTTTTTCTGCCACAAAAGTGCATTTCTGTTTAAATGTTTTTTTAAGTTCTTTTGTTAATCTGACTTACTTACCTTTTAAAAGAAAAAAGAGAGGAAATAATACCTTAAGGCTGAATCATCAGGTAATAGGGATGATAAACTATAATTATCTTCCTCTTAAAAAAAAAAAAAAGGCAACAGACAAAGCTCTCCTTGAAATTTCCATTTAACATAAAATCTTATTTAGTGTCCCTTTTTTTTTTTGTGGAAAATAATTGTTTGCTTCATGTAAGTGATTTCTAAAGAAAAGAGAGAGCAGAGCAGGAGAAAGGAACATAGGCATGAAGTATATTTGCTAAATCCCTATGTTAATTTAATGTAATGAAAGTAAACAAGTGTTCTGCCATTCCAAACCTTTGTCAGTTTGCTAAGAAATCTAGTGTTAATCTTTGCTTCTGCTATTTCAATTGCTTAGGTTGAGAAATGACCTAAAGTTTAAGAGTCTAATAGCAAAAGCTTTTAAGCATTTCACACTAGTCAAACATGTTGATAACCTATGACGTGGAATACTTTATGTAATATCAGTAACTTGCACATGTGTATGTATAATATAGATTACAGAAAACTCTTAAACCAATAACTTTTAAAGGCTTAAAATAGTAATTTAGAATATAGTAGTTATAAAGCACAAAGGTACATGAAGGTATTCTTTATATTTATAAAGATGGGAGTTATTTATGATGAGAATTATTGCAGTGTTTTAATAGTAATTGGCATTATGTCTTCAGGAGCCATATTGTCTGAGGAGGAACTGGCAGCTATGTCTCCTACTGCTGCAGCAGTAGCTAAAGTAGTCAAGCCTGGAATGAAACTAACTGAGGTGAGAAGAAACTCTTTGATTTCAAGGCCCTTGTAATGCCAATAGAGATACGCTAGTAATGCAAGGTTGCAGACTTCATTTACTGTTTTGGATTTAGTGTAATGCCTGACTGAAGTCAATGAAATCTTTTTGTTTAAGGCAGGTTTTAGTAGCTAAGTCACTAGCATACTTTTTCAACGTACCTTACAGTTTTTCTTCAGTATATTAAAATATTTGTAGGGTTTTTAAGTTCTTTTTCTGAAATATGTGCATATAAACTTATTTTCTGTATGTGTTTTTGGCAGGAGCTTTTATTTTTTCTTATTTACATGTGTTTGGTTTAATCTGTACTGCTGTGCATTTGGCTTTTACCTGCAGAAAAAAGTAACAATGACAAGTCAGACATGCTAGAGTTCTTTGTGGGTTTTTTGCAAGTCTGTTTATGAAGTTTGTATTTTCATTTTGTCTGTCATTTTGTCTAGACATTGAAATAATTTTGTGCTTGCTATTTTGTGATAAAAGTTTTGATATTTCTGTTCTCTTAAATTTGCTCAAAATTTGTCTCTTTTATATAGAGTTCTTGTATTGTCTACTCTTTCACTATAAAAACATGTCATTTTTAAATTAATATGGATAACTGCTTTGCCCTGGTAGGAGTCCTAAAAACACATTGTTTTGACAGTCCAGCTTGTTTTTCTGAGCTAACTAGATTTTGAGCTGTATGAAATTATACTGCCTTAAGGTATAAGTGGCCTTTTTTTAAAAGGTCTGTACAGATGCATCAAAAACAAACCGCAACAAAAGAAAAAAACCAAAAAAACCAGCCCAAACCTCTTTTTTTGCAGCTGTACAATGCATACGTAGAAACTCAGGATCAGTTGCTTTTGGAAAAGCTGGAGAATAAGAGAATCAATAAATATTTGGATGAAATAGTGCAGGAAGTAGAAGCCAAAGCACCGATCTTAAAACGTCAGCGTGAAGAATTTGAGCGTTCACAAAAAGCTGTTGCTAGTCTGTCTGCAAAGCTTGAACAAGCGATGAAGGTCAGTATAAAATAAAGGACCTTGTAAAACTATGGGGAAAAATGATTTTTTAAAATTTCTTAATAGCTGTTAATAAATGTATAAAATGGATCTTCTAATCAGCTTTTAGTTGGACAAAATCTGTTGGTCTTTCTAGCTTGCCATTTATTAGGCTATACAAAGTATTTCGCAAAAACATTTTTTTCAGGGCTTTTTATAGTGAAGGCTTAAATATGGTGACTTAAAATCCCTGATTTTCTGAGAGTGTAGAATTCGTTATGAACAAAGATTAGCATTAGTCCGTCTAAAGAAATAAAATTGGACTTCAATGTTCACTTCCCATTAACTTTAATACATATACTAGTGCAGCATAAAAGAGCATGGCTTTTAAATCCTAAATCTGTAGAGTTTAATCTAAAGTAGCAAAGCACAGTTTGAATTGCAAGGCATGTCTCTGATGTTATCTTACTGAAAAAAATGTGTTTAGGTGAAATTGCTATGTGTTTCTTAATGTTTGTATGCTTGCAGGAAATCCAGCGATTGCAGGAGGATGCTGATAAAGCCAATAAGCATGCCTCTCTGCTTGGAAGAGAAAACCAGAGACTGGAAATACAAGTAAAAGATCTTTCACAGCAGGTAGAATAAATGTTGCTCTGGTTAAAATGTACTATTGCAATTTGTTTATTAACGTTGCTGAATTTCTGAAGTTTACTTGGAAGTTGTGTTCAGCCAAAGTTATGTAGAGTTTGGTTGTCACAGAAGCCTTAGTGACAGAATCATAGAGTAGTTAGGGTTGGAAAAGACCTTAAGATCATCTAGTTCCAAGCCCCCTGCCATGGGCAGGGACACCTCACACTAAACCATGCCACCCAAGTCCATGTCCAACCCGGCCTTGAACACAGTGATGGAGCATTCACAACTTCCCTGGGCAACCCATTCCTGTGCTTCACCACCCTTTACCGTAAAGATCTTTTTCCTTATATCCAATCTAAACTTCCCCTGTTTAAGTTTGAACTCATTACCCCTTGTCCGATCACTACAGTCCCTCATGAAGAGTCCCTCCCCAGCATCCTTATAGGCCTCCTTCATACAAGAGGTGCTTCAGTCACCTGATCATCCTTGTGGCCCTCCTCTGGACTTATTCCAGCAGTTCCATGTCCTTTTTATGTTGAGGACACCAGAATTGTACACAATACTCCAAGTGGGGCCTCACGAGATCAGAGTAGAGGGGTAGGATCACCTCCTTCAACCCCCTGGTCACACTCTTTTTGATGCAGCCCAGGATACGGTTGGCTTTCTGGGCTGCGAGTGCACACTGCCTGCTCATGTTCATTTTCTCATCTACCAACACCCTCAAGTCCTTCTCCGCTTGGCTGCTCTGAATTTCTTCTCTGATTTTATAAGCTTCTCCTTAGGACAGCATGACATTTACGTTTCTGCTTATAAAATTGCAATAAGCAACGCAAAATACAATAAGCGATGCAAAATGCAATAAGCAGTGCTGCCTTGAGATAAAATTGTTAAACATCTGACATGGAAAATGTGTGTGTATGTATATATGTGTATAAAATACGTAATTTCTTTGATGGGAATGTTTTGGGATATGTTTGCAGAACTGAACACAAACACTTCTGATCTTTTGCTGAACTGTTTTCTGTATAATAAAATTATCTTACAAGGATTTATTGACTGTAATAGTTTCATATTGTAGGAAAAATACTTAATTTCTAAGTACTTTTAATCTAATATATTGTTTTTCAGAGTGAACTTTCATGTCTGCAAGGCTTACGCTAGAATGTTCTCTTTCAGATCCGTGTGCTTTTAATGGAACTTGAAGAAGCTAGAGGCAATCATGTGATTCGTGATGAAGAAGTGAGTTCTGCTGACATCAGTAGCTCTTCTGAAGTGATATCTCAACATCTAGTCTCTTACAGAAATATTGAAGAACTTCAACAGCAGAATCAGCGTCTCTTGGTGGCTCTTAGGGAGCTGGGAGAGGCTAAAGAGAAAGAGGAACAAGAAACAACATCATCTAAGTAAGTTATCTCTTCCTTCTAGTAAACTGCTTATACTATGCAGTAACAGGGATTTATTCAAATACTTTTCAGATTTTTGCTTCTGATTGAGTGCACATGCATGTATAAGTGTGCATACGCTTATCAGCAAATATGTAATTCATACAAATTGTTATTAACATTGTTTTCAAATTTAGAATAAATTGGCTTTATATCAGTATATCTTGTAATATCTCTCATCAAAATCAAAAGTAAAAACAATTGTCCAGTGAATGTGATTTCACACAACAGACCTAGTTTTCCAAAAAGAAAGATAAGCTTTCATTCCCCATAGCTGAGCAGAAAATCGAAATGTGCATATCATACACTAGCTGTAAAATCCACAGATAATGTGATTCCATATTAAAAGTTCTTAATTTGAGTCTCTGCTCATGCTAATGACTGTTTGAAGCTTTTCATGTGAATAGAATTGCATCTATTCTGCTTTTCATGAAAGAGGCCTACTTTCTTTGGCATGTACCAAATGGCAAGTCTAAAGGGCGATATTTCTATAAATTTGCTCAAAAAAATCAGCATTGCTTAATTTTCAAAGATGCAGTAAATGCAAACTGGAGTACTTGACACAAAATGCAAAGGTGTCTTGCTCTGCCTTCCTGAGTATGTTACTGAAAACAACTGTTGTTGGTTTCAGAATTTCTGAGCTTCAGAGTCAGCTTGAGGAAGCTCTCAATGAGCTAGAAAAACTGCGTGAATCACGTCATCATCAGTTGCAGCTTGTTGAGTCTATAGTTCGTCAGCGGGATATGTTCCGCATACTGTTGGCACAGACCACAGGAGCTATTATTCCTTTGCAGGGTAAGCATCACGTTTGTGCATCGTTGAATTAAAAAAAAATCCCAGTAATTTGTTACAAGTTTTTTAGTAATGCACTGTAATGGTACCTATTAACTTCTGTTTGTCTGGTAGTCAACCTTTACTCACTGGAAAACCCATGAGTTTTGATTTAGATACATGGGTTTATTTTTACAGTACAATAACTTCTTACAACATAATGACTGACATGTAGTGGTGACTCTGTGTGTTCTGATAGCATATTGTAGGTATAAAGAGTGAGTTGCTCAGGAAATCAAGACTTCCCTAGCAATACAGTATTAGTTTTAGCTGTATTTTGGTGTGGTTATATTATCATGTGCTCTGGCAATCATTTATTCAATTGTTGCCTTTAAAATCCTCTTTATCTTTTCATAGCTTCAGGTATGTTACCAGAGGAGATGTCACTTACATCTACTCCAAAGCGCTCAAATTTACCTCAGGCCATGTCAACTCCTGCTTCAGTGTCAATGACTGAGTCAGTGGAGACTCTGGAGGCTAAGGCTGCACTTAAGCAGGTATATTTTCCAGTAAACACTGTAGAATGCTGTCACTGTGGGGTTTTTTGGTGGTTTTTTTTTTTCTTTTTTTTTCTTTTTTTGTTTGTTTTGGTTTTTTTTGTAAGTACTGTAATGTCTGTTCTTTGATGCAGTTACAGGAAGTTTTTGAGAACTATAAAAAAGAAAAGGCAGAGAATGACAAGTTGCTTAATGAACAAAATGAAAAGCTTCAGGAGCAGGTCACAGATTTGAGGTCACAAAATGCAAAGATATCCACACAGCTGGAGTTTGCTTCCAAACGGTAAATCAGATATTTTTTTTTTCATCACTGCATGTATTTGTTCTTTGTCAATAGGATCATGTTGACTGCTTGGTACCATTTACTTGAGTTGCCAATTTAATATTAATCTATTTTGTTCAAGAACACAAATGAAATAGTTAAGATGGGATCAAGAATGTATTTTCTAGTTGAGTGAGCCACATATGTGAAAACTGATGCACAAGAGTGCAAAATGTAGCTGCCTACATACACCTTTTGCAATTAAGATCAAACGATTTAATGTACCAAACATACTTTGCTTTGTTGTTCCTTGTGAAGTTATGAAATGCTGCAGGATAATGTTGAGGGCTATCGTCGAGAAATAACATCTCTGCATGAAAGAAACCAGAAACTCACAGCAACAACTCAGAAGCAAGAGCAGATAATTAACACTATGACTCAAGACCTGAGGGGAGCTAATGAAAAGCTGGCAGTGGCAGAGGTTAGTAGTACACTGTGTTATACTGCTAAGTATTCCAAGTTAGGACTAGAGTTTCTCTTATGCCTATCATGAATGCTGTCAGAGACTTGAATGTGTGGCTTTTTGAGTAAATTAGCTATTAAATTTGTGAAAGCTTGTGTGCTTGTATGTTTGGTTTATATACTTGTAACATTCTGCAAAATATCTCAAGTACTGCTTGAAGATGTAAGAACATTCCGAGGGTGTTTCAGTTTACAGAGGAAGACACTGTGATTATAGTCACACTATTGTATTCTCACTGTTCTTGGCTGAATTTGCATGAGTTTTGATTTACTATCTGTAATTGTAAAGCTTTTTTTTTTTTTAAATCAGTATTAACTGATCATAAGATTAATGGACAGATTTGGGATTGATAACAAAATGCTTGTTATTATTTGCTGTCTTAAAGGTGAGAGCAGAAAACTTAAAAAAAGAGAAAGATATCTTGAAGATGTCAGATGTGCGTTTGACTCAGCAACGTGACTCTCTGTTAGTTGAACAAAGAGGACAGAACTTGCTGCTTGCTAATTTGCGAGCTATTCAGGTATGTGGTATTCTCTTGGAAGTTTGGTCTGTCTTTCAGAGTTTTCAATAAGCACCCCTAGAAATCAAATAAAATAGTCATGTGATTTGGTCTTTTTCGTTGTTTTTTTTTTTTTTGGGGGGTGGGGTGGGTTTTTTTTTGGTTATTTTTGTTTCTAGTTGCCACTGAACATAAAAAACTTGAGCTACTTGTTTAAGCAAGTTTGTTATTTCTGTCTTACAGTATGATACTCTGTAATTTATTTGGGCAAAGTCCTGAAAATTTTGAGTTGTTGAGAAGAGTTTTCACAATAAAATGGAAATAAAACATAAAACCAAAAAAAAAAAAATTATAAAGTCCATATATGAATTTTTATAACAAGTTGCTGCCTTGGTAGTTCAGTTTTCTAGTATTTTAGGATGTATTTATACTTTTGTATCTTCTGTTGTAAAGTATATTAACTCAGAGTATAACTACTTACAGTTCCACATTTTATAGTGTGACAAGATTCTGTTTCTGCAGTAGATCTTTTGGGTTTTTTTAATCCCAGGAACTACATTGCATGTGTAACAGATTTTTTTTTTTTTTCTAATAATACAATCAATATTATTAAAAAATCTTTCAAAACTGAGTCATAGATTTTAAGTGCTACTTTTTATTATTTTCTTTATCTGCCTACTGTTGTTTGCTCCCTGCAGTAATTATCTTCAAGATTACTGAAGTGTATTGTAAGCATTGTGTATTATGGTCTTTTTATTAGGGAATACTGGAGAAGTCTGAGACAGATACAAAACAAAGGCTCAATAATCAGATAGAAAAGCTAGAGCGTGAAATATCTCAGCTGAAGAAGAAACTAGAAAATGAGGTGGAACAAAGACATTCCCTTACCAAAAATCAAGAGGCAAGTATAAATATACTAAACTTATTTCAGTGAAAATAAAGCCACGGTTCTATGGCTTAGTGCGTTGTTTTTCATCTGTGAAATTTATAAGCATAGCTGGTCTTTGTGCCATTTATGAGTAATGGCAAGTTCAAGAACCTTGTGTTTTCAGGTTCATATCCTTGATCTTAAGAGGCAACTTGAGACTGAGACAAACCGTCACATTAGCACAAAGGAACTTTTAAAGAATGCTCAGAAGGAAACTGTGATGTTGAAACAGCAGCTTAACAATACGGAGGCTCAGCTAACATCTCAGTCATCACAGAGAGCTCCAGGGAAAGGTAAGATGTTTTTCTGCATGGAATTTCTCTTTGTGTTAAATATTTCTGTCTGCAGAATGGTAAAATTCATAATAGTATAGAATTAGGAGAAAAGTACATTAAATAATAAACCTCATTATTGCAGTCGCATAGTCGAACAAATGATAACCAGGATTATTTGCTAAAGTGAAATTCATGTCCAAGCAGCCATTGACAAACAGGAAAAATAAAACTTTTACTAATGGATCCCTTATTATTTGAAAGAACGAACTCTTAGCTTCCTTATTTTTAAATAGCCAATTTTGTTGTAAGCTACTACTGTGGTTAAGGCTGATAATTTAATTTAGAGAAGCTTTGTGGGAGTGATTGTTTTTTTTTCATGTTACTAGCCTTTAGTTTTTAGCAGAACAATGGTTAAGGCTGATAATTTAATTTAGAGAAGCTTTGTGGGAGTGATTATTTTTTTTTCATGTTACTAGCCTTTAGTTTTTAGCAGAACAATGGTTTAAAAATCTGAATTAAACTTCATCAGTTAATTAATGTATTCTAATACTATAGGTCAGCCTAGTACAAATGAAAATGTGGATGATCTTGTAAGTCGACTAAGACAAGCTGATGAGCAAGTTAATGACCTGAGAGAGAGACTCAAGACTAGTTCTAGTAATGTGGAACAATACAGAGCCATGGTTCTTAGTCTAGAGGAGTCCCTTAATAAGGAAAAACAAGTAAGTAGTTACCATTGTTTATTAGAGAAAAAACAGAAACAAAATGAAAGGCTTTGGTTTTTTGTTGGGTTTTGTTTTTTTTTTTTTTTTTTTTTTTTACTAAAGTACAATCTGTAGGACTTAAAGGGATTACAAAAAAAGCTGATCAGTTTAGAAGACATTATAATATAATGTAGTTAGGCCATATTTCAGAAAGCTTTTAATCATGAAAACACTATGCCTTTTTGCACCATGGTTTTAAAATGTTGGTTTGTAAATTTTACTCAAAGCTGTATTCTGCCAATGTCTTCCTTCAAAAGATGGGATTTGACTTCTTAAAACTCTTGCTTGTTATAACTCTGTGATCAAAGGTTAAAAATATTATGTAGCTTTCAATCAAAAGCAGTTAAATTCATTCCTTCTTTCATCACTGACCTTACTGATAGCAAAGACCACTCTGGTATTCACTTAAGAATGGCCTTTCAATCTCTCATACACTCACCAAGATAATACAGAGTGAAACCTCTTCTTACAAGTCACTCAGCATATCAAAATAAGATAGACTAGGGAAAAGGATTCTCATTGTCCACCAAAATTAAAGTGTCAGTAGGCAATGAAGTGCTGTTTGTCTGGTGTCCAAGTTCTTTAACTGTCTCTGTTCTGTTACTGTAAAAACTTCATTGTGGCTTGGTATGCTTTAACAATATTCCAGATTCTAGTATGTAATAAGGATATGCTGGCTACTGCACATTTGAATGTAGTCACCTGAAATTTTTCTGAGGTGTACTTCATGAGGTATTACAGCTTGAATGGGGGAAATGGGAGAAAGGAGAACCCTCAATGTTATTCATGATACTCCACATCTTCAGTGTTGTTCTAAATGAGATGATGAGAATAGCTATTCTGATTTTAAAATGTAAATAAAATACTGGGTTTACGTCAGACTGTCATATTTAAAGGGAAAAATATTAATCTCTTATGGATTTTAATGAAGGTGACAGAGGAAGTTCGTGCAACAGTTGAAGCTCGTCTGAAGGAGTCTTCAGAGTATCAAGCGCAGCTAGAAAAGAACCTGATGGAGTCAGAGAAAGAAAAGCAAGAACTGCGAGAGGAGAAGCGTAAAGCTGTGGAGAGTATGGAACAGCAGGTATGCAGTGAACACCCCCTCCCTTTAAATCACTTGTAGGGAGTCCACAAGAACATGCTTTTACATAATTCCATAAGCTGCCTTTTTCTTTTTCCACAGTACTGTAGTGTCACAAACTAAATCTTTAGGATGTACAAAAGGCTGACTAAATTTGTGAGAGGTTCGTAAGCACGAGTAGTACATTAACCTTACCACATTGTTAGGGGGATTGTGTATTTAAACCTGTCACTATCTTGCTGAACTTTGAGCTGTTTGTAGAAAAAACATGAGTAAAAGCCTGTGAGAAAGGTTTCAGGAAACCCTTTTTCAAACATAAACCAGTACCAGATTTGTAGCATGCATGTCTTTTAAAATCAGTGGGCAATGCTCTTATTTGTCTGGTTTATACCTTGGCTTTTATTGTGATTGAAAGAAACAAGATGACTGCAGCTAGAATTAGTGCAGTCCCACCTCTGAAGTAACAGCAATATATTTTTACCAGGAAAGAGTTCTGTATATTAATAAGTAAAAATCTTGAAAGTATTTACCTTTTTGTTTTAAAATACTAATTTTAATCTAAAAATAAGAAAATAACCACTCTTTGGTTCTGCATTGTTCTTAAGTCTGCATTCAAAGCCTTGCTGCGTTCACTACTCTGTAAAATACTTTGCCATTTAGTCTTGGTTTTATTCTTGTTTTGTTTTGCTTTTGTTCTTCTCCCTGCCCCATCACTGTAGCTACTGGAACTAAAGAAGAGTCTGTCAACCGTGCAGTCAGAAGTTCAGGAAGCTCTTCAGAGAGCCAGCACAGCTTTAAATAATGAACAGCAAGCCAGACGTGATTGCCAGGAACAAGTATGTTTGTTGTATTTGCCTATTTTAGCTAGAGATAGTAAACTTAATGATAGTTTTTCAGTTGAACTCAAAACATTTTTTTTATAGGTAGTACTGCTGATCACAGACTTTTGGAGACAAGAGAAGTGCTGAAAGAGCACATTCTTTATTTTGTGAACAGCTTTTTGTTTAATGCTTTGTTTTTCTAATTGATGAAAGTAGTAATGTGAACTAAATTGATTTTGAATATAAAACTGTGCTGCAGGCACCTTTTGTGTCACATTTAAGAAAACAACAGAAGATGCAAAGGATCACTGTTTCTACGGTCTGTTTCATTATCTAAAAAAATTGATTTGGGAATGTAATTAATTGTTTTTTGTGAATTGCTACATCTAGCCACCCAAAGACCTATTTCAAATTCTAATTTTCCTTGAAACATTCTAAGCTGCTCTGGGGATTATTTCTTTGTACATGTAAAAATATGACATTAAAGGTGATAAAGTCTTATTTTTTTATATTTTTCTCAGGCAAAGATGGCTTCTGAAGCTCAAAATAAGTATGAACGGGAATTAATGCTTCATGCTGCCGATGTTGAAGCGTTACAGGCTATTAAAGAGCAAGTTTCCAAGAACTCAGCAGTAAGGCAGCAACTAGAGGAAGCCGCTCAGAAAGCTGAGTCGGAATTGTTAGAGTGCAAAGCCTCCTGGGAAGAGAGAGAGAGAATGATCAGGGTATGATTGTTCTTTTGGTTTCAGTGTTGTTGTTGTTTTTTTTTTTTTTTAATTAACAGAAATGAAACCACAGACTTCACATCTGTTGAACAATTTTGTTGTAGGATGAAGCTTCAAAACTTGCATCCCGCTGTGAAGATTTGGAAAAACAAAATAGATTATTACACGAGCAGCTGGAAAGTCTGAGTGATAAGATGGTGACTTCTATGAAAGAAACAATGCCAACTGCAGTAAATGTTTCTCTCAATGAAGAAGGCAAATCTCAGGAGCAGATCTTAGAAATTCTTAGGTAAATTTATCTCTGGACTCCTTCCTTCAGTGTTTGTAAATTACTTGCCAAGTTTAATAGTTCTGTATTACTTTATATTTGAAGGTCCCATCCAACATGGTATTCTATATTTCCTTTGAGGTTCCTTCCAATCTGCTATTCTGTGATTAATAGCATATACCATTTTAACGCTTTTTTGCTGGGCAGTAGATGGTTGTACTATATCAGTAACAATACAGGAGATTTCTTTCTACTTGTAGGAAAAAACTGTGGGTCAATTATAACAGGACGCTAAATAGATTCTAGCAAATGTGATTAGCAAGAAAGTTTCGTAGAGGTAATTTTTTTCTCATTGTGGTTTTTAGCGGGTTTATGTGGATTTTTAAGAAGATTTATCTAAGATTTTTTATCTTTGTGAACCAATTTCACAACTCAAGATCTACAGATAAAAGATTCTTCAACTTATAATGCTTTGTCTTGCATTTTCATTGACATGATGTTTATTTTCGTACTGCAGATTTATACGTCGAGAAAAGGAGATTGCAGAAACTAGATTTGAGGTGGCGCAGGTGGAGAGTTTGCGCTACCGTCAGAGAGTGGAGCACCTAGAAAGGGAACTCCAGGAGCTACAAGACAGTCTCAATGCTGAGAGGGAGAAGGTGCAGGTATGGTTGGATGTTATTGCTTATGAATTCAAGAAGTAGAGAGGGCTGTATATTCTAGTCTTTATCTTTGCTGCCTGTGCCCAGAAATGAAATTTTGGAAGAATTGGGAGCTTTTAAACTGGGGTTGCTATATACACAAGTGGAAAATCTTTTTCTGAGTCCTTTGAAGCAGTGTGACAATTCCAAAATCCTGTAAATAAGGAAAATATAATAATTCCAATTTTTTTCCCTATCCGCCAATTCTTAAGTGATATTTACTTGTTTTGATGTACATATAAGATAATGCCGTACTAGCTTTCCAATGTGGTGTTATGCCAGATCCAGACAAGTATATGTGCACATGCAAGCAAAACAAATGATTGAGTTAAATCTTGTCAAAAGGTAACAGCAAAAACCATTGCACAGCATGAAGAATTAATGAAAAAAACTGAGACCATGAATGTGCTGATAGAAACCAACAAGATGCTAAGAGAAGAGAAGGAGAGGCTAGAACAAGAGCTACAACAAATTCAAGCAAAGGTTAGTACTGAAATTCCTGTAAATGTTTTAGATATTAAGCTGATGAGTTAGTGTCTGGATATATCATTGCTAATTACAATAAGTACATGATTTAGATTGCAGTTATTCCTTTATGTCATGTGCAAATGAAGAAGTTTTTCCATTTAGAATTTTAGAAGACATAGGTCCACCTAGCACACTGGAAAGTTTGAAGTTCAGTTTCATTTAAATGAATCGGTGTTTATCCTTGGCTAGTATACCAGTGACAGGGATATTATCAGCAGATAAATTTAAGTGGCACAGGAATAAGTATAAAGCAGACAGCAGCTTTATTAAGAGTTTAAAAGGAAGATACTGTCTCTTCCCATTTCTACGCACCAGTGGAATGAAATCCAGTGCAACGTTACTTGGCTTCTAACATGTAATTAATAATCTGTTTCCTGTACCAGAGTACAAAAAGTGAGAATCTGAGATTGTGAAGTTTTTTTTGTGTACTTTTTTTCCTCTCTGTAGGATTATCCCCTGCTCTTGCTCATTGTCCTTCTCCCTGCCCCTGGCTGGCCACTGTAAGGCAGGCTTGGAAAAAAAGCTTTATCAAGGCTTCTTGAGGGTGTTAATTTTGCTTTCTCTGCCCTATTTACTATCCTTATTCAAGGCCTACCATATTCAATTTCCTTCAGTCTCAAAAGATCCACAGAGTTCTCCTGTTGTGTCTTTTCAGGTACGCAAACTTGAGGCAGACATTCTACCTCTGCAAGAGTCTAATGCTGAACTGAGTGAGAAAAGTGGAATGTTGCAGGCCGAGAAAAAGCTGTTGGAAGAAGATGTCAAACGCTGGAAAGCCCGGACTCAGGTGGGGAATGCATCTTTTCAAAGAGAAGTGGAGGGGAAAACAAAGTAACTAAAAAAAAAAAAAAATCTAAATTTTCTTAAAAACAACGAGCCAAGAAATGTATTTAAATTATAAAGCATTTAAATTATAAAGCTTCAAAAGAGGCTATTCTGATTCACAGACATTCCAAATCAAAATGCGAAAGCAGTAGCTCTAATTCAAAGAATTTTCTAGGTACAACTGTATAATCATCTTACAAAAGTGCAAACTTAATTTTTCAACCTTTCAGCATTTATTAAGTCAACAGAAGGACACCGATCTTGAAGAGTATCGGAAGCTGCTTTCAGAGAAGGAGGCGAATACAAAGCGTATACAGCAAATGAGTGAAGAAACAGGCAGGCTTAAAGCAGAAATAGCCAGGTGTGGTATGAATCAATTACTAACAAGTTCTCTGCAAAGCAAAATAGTTTAAATAAGGCTGTATCTGGAATTGAAGTTTCTTCACTGTCTCCATGGAAGTATGAAACCTCTTGTATTCTTACTGTATCTTGGTATAGTATGCAAGCAAAATTGTCAGAATTGTTCAGAAGCTGTCTTTTAGCTGAACTTATTCTAATGTATTGCAAAGTAGTGTGTATTCTACAAATACTCATTTGTACTGCAAAATACTAGAAAACATAATTCAATACAGGTAATGCCTGTAATATCCCATGAAAGAAATAATGAAATGTGTTGAGTATTTCAAACATCTAATTTGCATCTTCCTTTAATCCCTTGTTTAGAACTAATGCATCCTTGACTACAAGCCAGAACCTTGTTCAGAGCCTTAAGGATGAAGTAACTAAAATAAGAACAGAAAAGGATACTTTGCAGAAAGAGCTAGATGCTAAAGTGGCTGACATACAAGAAAAAGTGAAAACAATAACACAAGTCAAGAAAATTGGTCGCAGGTACAAGACTCAATATGAGGAGCTGAAAGCGCAGCATGATAAGGTAGATTGAATTTCTTAGCAAAGAAGAAACTTATTAAAAAATACATGGTTTCATTTAGTCATATATAATATAGCTAATGATCTTCACATTCCATTAGTATAATACCGTACTATTACTTACCTGTGAAGGGAAGGGCAGAAAATAATGTCATTTATTCTGCTGTTAGCTCAAGGTGGTACAAAACATAAGCTGCAAATCACTTAATAATTTGCAGTATTCCTAACTTTATGGTTCTTAGAATTCCTGGGTTTTGGCCAGAACTTTTTGAGCAGTCAATTTGTATGCAAAAGAAACTTCTGAAAAAAACGACATTCTGATCAGATAGTACCCTTTTTCCTGATACCACTTGATATATTTCAGATGGTTGCCGAAGCATCAACTCAGTCTTTTGTAGAACAACAAGAACAAGAAGTTTCTCTCCAGGAAGTACAAGAGCTGAAAGATGCTCTCAGTCAAGCTGAAGTGAAGACAAAGACTTTGGAGACTCAGGTTGAAAGCTTACAAAAGGTGAGATTTGAGTGAACAAGCTAAGAGCAGTGAACAATTTCAGAGTATTTTATTCTGCTGCAATCTTCAATGCATAACTGAAGAATGTGAGAGTGTTTTACTGTGAGTGTGTATGTTTATGCACAGAAATACGTGAGTTGACCTATTTGTGCCTCGACCTTGAGAGAGAGGGACCTTAAACCTGGTTTAAATCCTGTGTGTAGAGTCTCTTGCATTATTTCTTGGAATAAATAAGTGGGGAGAAGAATGCTATTCTCCCAGCTATTACATTCAGAGAGGACTGGACTCCCCTTTTGTTGATTAGAAGCCTTTTAACCTTACTACGGTGTCCAGCTAATACTAGGTCCTTGGACATTGTTTGCCAAAGTAGCTGGTTATGGACAATAGTTGCAATGTCTCTCTTTCAGTCTTTCTCTCCATTTCTCTCTAGTCTATAGCAGAAAAGGAAGCTGAAGTTAGAAATCTTCAGGAGCAGATAGTACAGCTACAATCAGAACTTGGTCGTTTTCATCAAGATCTGCAAGAGAAGACTACACAGGAAGAACAGCTCCGGCAACAGATCACTGAGAAGGAAGAGAAAACTAGGAAAACGTTGCTTGCGGCCAAACAGAAAATTGCACAGTTAGCTGGTATAATAATAAGTTTTTTTCTGCCCTTAAGATGTCGTCTTCAGTTTGGGTTTGTGATTTATCCTATGGAAAAGCATTTAGACAGGATGCTAAATGCAAAAATATGGCCCAATTCATATTTTACTTAAACGTTTTTTCTAGGTTAGATGTTACAGGAATTGGTCTAAAAAAGTCAATGCTAATTCCTTTTAGAGATTATGGAAACATATATCAACCTGTATACTGGAGGTAAAAAAAGTTTTGCTTAGTTTTCGCAAGCCAGCATGATAACACCCATTTTTTATCCTTCTGTTGGTTAGAGCAGACTGACCCTACTAACAACCAGGTAGTTCTTTCCTTCCCTTCACTCTTGCCTTCCGTAAATGTACAGTGCGAAACATACTGCTTCATTTTTAATTGATGTTGAGAGAAATTACGGTGTCAGAACTTGCTGAAAGCATCTTGTTCTTTTGTGACTACTACTTCTTTGCTTATTTCTTACATTATTATTTTATTTCCATTTAATTGAAATTAAATATAAAAATGACATGTGAAAGTTAAGTTACCTCTAAATACTCTGTTGATAGCTTAATCGTTTTAAGATTTCGAAGTACTTCAGTAATGTATTAAAATGGCCAGGTATTCAGCATGCAGAGAGGCAGTAGGCAGCTTCACAGTGGCAAGACTGAATTCTTTCATATTCAATTAGGTACAAAAGAACAGCTAACAAAAGAAAATGAAGAGTGGAAGCAGAAGAGCAGCTCGTTAGAAGAGCAGAAGACTGAATTGGAGGTGCGGATGAGTGCACTTAAATCACAGTATGAAGGTCGAATTTGTCGCCTAGAAAGAGAGCTTAGAGAGCAGCAAGAGCGACACCATGAACAGCGAGATGAGCCACCAGAGTCTACAAACAAGGTACAAAATCCTTTTAGCTAGCTGTGTGGGAGGAAAAAACAGCTGCATGTCTCATGGCTGAATGAGAACTTGTAGCTGCAAGTTGACTACATGGCTTGTAGGTGTCACTCAGGCACCACTGTCCAACTTACTTTTGTGTTTACAGTAGTTAAAGCTCAGGGCTGCTTTCGCAAAGCTATTTTCTCTAAGCATCCTGAATAGCAGATGGAAGTTCTTGTTTTAGGACTCCAACACTTTAGTGATGAGCTCAACAAACTGCAGTTATTCAAGTTTCAGTATCCCCTGGTTTTGGAAATGCACAAGTTGGTTTTAGCAGGGGTTCAGACTTAATTTGAAACTCATTTCCTGCAATAGTCAGAATTCCCAATGCTAATAAGCATAATATTGTGTCACTGATTGTGAATCAGCCAACTGAACTATTTGAACTCTGCTCTGTGTTTTTGTATTTTTATCCATGCATTCAGTGCAATGGGCTCTAGGTGCTCTTGTCTCAATTACTGAACTGGTTTAAATTCTTGCTATGACTGATATGATTTGTTTTGGAGAATTTGTAATAACCACAGAGTTTGACTAGGTATTCTAACAAATCTGCTAGAAAAATTATTGTTATCAAAGAGATGTTGCTGAAATACTTTACCAGATTGCTTGCTCTGTTTTGTTTGTATATGGCATGATACTTCTGTTTCTCACTTAACAGGTCCCAGAACAGCAGAGGCAAATCTCACTGAAGTCTACTCCAGCTTCAGGTGAAAGAGGAATGTGAGTTGAAATGTTTGACATTTTTGCGGACTTTCTGTGGTTGGCATTTCTTTTTTTTGTCTTTACCAATTGTCTTCTTTCTAGTAAACCACTGGCTTTCCAGTTTTTCTTAAGCAACTTTGAGGATACCGATTGACGTAATACGTTACTCCTGTTTCCTCAGCTACATTTAATCAATAAAGCTTTTAAACTGTTAAATTGTCATATTAACCACCAGGGATATGGTGTCTAGGAAACATGAAACATGTATTTTAAATGCTTTCCAGCTTCAAATTTCTTGAAGTTGTGTAGTTTTACCTTTAACCATTTTTGTTTTGGAGTGGGATCTTCCTTGTGCAAGAATCTCAAACGTAAGAAATGGACTAAATAAATGGCAGCTTTAACAACAGATTAAATAGTCACATGATTAAGAGCTAAAATGGTAAATGTTATTGTATTACTAAGTTTAGATAACAAATTCCCATTCAGTTTTTATGATACCATCCTTTTGAAAGCAAGGCTTTCAAAGATGCCTCCTAAAATTTGGCTGATCTTTGTCTCAACCAGGACATGATGTTGCTCTGTATTGAATGAATCAGTTCTAGTGTAAGACATATTGCTCACTGTAATAAGAACCCAGCACAGCTTATAGTGTAAGCTGTGCACTGCTTCTTCTGAACTGCTTACAGATTTCTAGTTGATTGCCTTTGAAGAAATGTGTCAAACCTGTAAGCTGGACAAATTGCTGCTGATGTTGTAGTATGTCTATTTTTCTTTTTAATCTATAAACAAATCTGGGAAGACAATTCATTATGCCCTTGTCAGGCTTTTAAATTTCAAGCCTTTAAAAATCAGTATTCCTGGCCGTGGGTATATATATATTATATATATTAAATATATATATATTTACATTTGGTATTTTTAGTCTGTGCTTTCTGCGCTACCATGATGAAAACAATCTCCTCTTTTTCAGTGCTAGCACTTCAGATCCACCAACAGCTAATATTAAGCCAACTCCTGTTGTGTCAACTCCAAGTAAAGTGACTGCTGCTGCAATGGCTGGGAATAAGTCTACTCCACGAGCTAGTATCCGTCCAATGGTTACTCCTGCTACAGTCACTAATCCTACCACTACACCAACAGCCACAGTTATGCCTACAACACAGGTGGAGACTCAAGAAGGTAAGTATTTTAGTATAATATAAGGATCTACAGCAATCATAAATGCTATCTTTGCTTTGAAATCTTGGTAATTATTAGTTTGAACGTACCTCAAATAGTTTTCTTTTTCCTGCATCTCTTCCAGTATTGCATTTTTTGACCATTTATCTTGCAACAAAGTTAATGATTCCTCAGTTGAAGATGGGTATAAGCAATGCTAACGCAATATGCAACACATTAAATCAGCTTAATTAGGGCATTCTGAAGTCTGAACTGTACTAGATAATATGAAGACAGTTGAATATACTACTGTTTGCCTTTCAGCTATGCAATCTGAAGGACCTGTGGAGCATGTTCCAGTCTTTGGCAGCACTAGTGGGTCTGTGCGTTCCACCAGTCCTAATATTCAGACATCTCTCTCTCAGCCCATCTTGACCGTTCAGCAGCAGACGCAAGCGACTGCTTTTGTGCAGCCCACTCAGCAAAGTCATCCTCAGATTGAGCCTGCTAATCAGGAACCATCCCCCACCATTGTAGAAGTTGTACAGAGCTCTCAAATAGAGAGGCCCTCCACTTCTACAGCAGTGTTTGGCGCAGGTTTGTTTTATTTTAATAGGCCTACCTTTTGAATAATTCAATTTAAGTAGCTCTGTTTGGACCCTTGTCAAACCAGGCCTAACTTCAGAATAGGAATTTACTCTTCTGGGTTGTTTTTTTTTTTTTTTTTTTTTTTTCACCCTTAATTTATTATAGGTTTTACAAACTTCTGGGGTTAGGCTCCTTTCCTGAACTTTCAGAAATGGTACCTATGAAATGCTGTTGTTACTGCATTCCTTAAAGCACAAAACATTTGTTTATCTATCCAGGGCAGCACTGAGATTTAATACATTAAACCTTGCTGCCTCTGAAACTATGGTAGTGTTAGAGCCAGGTCATGAGGAGTCACAAATAGCTACTTAAGCCTGAATATAAAATATAGAGAAAAATTCTAAAGCTATTCAGTGTGATACACTATTGCATATTTTTTGTCCTACACAGTGTTGAACTATTCCCCAGAACACACTTCAGTAAACTGCTTTTTTTGTTTGTTTCCCAGCTGAAGCTCTGTTCAACTTTTAGGTGTAGCTGTCAGAGAAGCAAAGATGTTGGAAAAAATATTTTAGTTGTATCCTGAAGCTTATGTTTGGGGTTAATTAGGCTGTGAATCTAAGTGCAAGAGTACAAGACTTGTAAGAAAAGGGAGTGATGTTTATATGTTCCAGAAAATGGCACCAGATGATTCTTTCTGATTCCATTTGTTATTCAGTGCAGAAAAAGAAGTGATATTCCAGAGTAAAGTAATCTGTTTTGTATGTTTTTTGTTCTGAAAGTAATTGAGAGGCTTTTTTAAGTTTCAGCTACCCCAAGTTCTTCACTGTCTAAACGTCCACGAGAGGAAGAGGATGATAACACTGTGGAAAACTCAGACCAGATTTCAGAGGAAACAGTGGATGTTCCACTTCCAAAGAAATTGAGAAACATACAGAGAGTTGGACCAGAGGTTTGTAGGAACATAAAGTGCTACAACTTAATCTGTCACTTTGGAAAATTTTAATGGGAAGAGCAAGTCAGTTAATTCTCAATGTGACTTTAATCTTCTGGGAAGGAAGCAATTATGTTTGCATATCTTGAAAGGCAGAGGTTATGCCAGTTGCAATGACTGATGTAAATCTTGGTGAACTGTAGGATGGAAAAGAGAGGGCCATATCCTGGAACTGAGGAGAAAAATGTTAAAACATTTTCCAGTGTGGTCCAGAAGGTCATTATCTACAATTATTCTGGAATAGAATGCAGTATAATTGAGGACGTGCCGTGAAGCAAATATGAGTTCCATGGAAAAGCTTACAAAAGATGCATGTGAAATTGTTGGTGTGAGGCAATTGGGATGTCCTGCAAGGAAGGAATGAACTTGAGACAGAACCTCCAGCAGGCAACTCATAAGTAATATTAAGGAAGCAAAGGTTTTCTATTAACACTATACAAGAGGAGTGTTGCATAGCAAAAAAGGGGGCAGAATTGTCCCAGAGCATTGTCACTTAATTAGCTGAGTGGATGACGGTGGAATATGTAACCTTGTTCTTTTTTGGTCCTGAAAAAATTTGGAGATACTGAGGCCCAGTGGACTGAATGAGCAAATTGTGCATTTCTCCAGGAAAGAACAGTGAGGTGCTAGATAAAAGCAGAGCTAAGGAATAGTAGTAAAAGGGGAGCAAAACTTAGCCCATGATCTTTCTGTGTAAAGGGGTTTTATTTTTATATTTTGATTTATTTCTAACTAAAAAAACCCTTGTGTGTTAAAGAACCAAACTGTAGGGCTAATAGAGTGTTTTAAATAAGAAAAATACTTGTTCTTTCAGGAGGAAGTGACAGCAGAAGAGAGCACTGATGGTGAGGTAGAAACTCAAACATACAATCAAGACTCACAAGACTCAATTGGAGAAGTAAGCATATTTGAAAATAGTACAATCTTCATTTCAGCAGAAATAGCTTCTGTCCTCTCCCTCCTCCCCTACTCCCCATTTTTAGAAGTGAAATCTTAAATTGGATCCTGCAGGTTTCCAGTGGAAACTATTTAAAGATGGGCAAACATTGAGGCAGCAGCTGCTTATGGATGTGCAAGCAAATGCATCATATACTAATACAGTATTCCTAATGTTGTCACCCATCCCAGATCAGATTTGAAAGTGAAAGACAAAATGTATTTATGTTGTACAGCAGACCTCCATTTGGTCGAGATTGAGAAATAGGAGTGGAAACAAGAAACTTAGAAATACAATGGAAACTTCCCTGAAGAACATTTTAAGAATTGTATATGCTGCGTTTCATTTTGTTTCTTCTGGCTGTTTATCTTTTGTAGGGTGTTACGCAGGGAGAGTATGTTGCCATGGAGGATAGTGAAGAAACTTCCCAGTCTATCCCAATAGATCTTGGACCTCTTCAGTCAGATCAGCAAAATACAACTTCATCTCAGGATGGTCAATCCAAAAGAGATGATGTCATTGTAATTGACAGTGATGATGAAGATGAAGATGATGAAGAAAATGAAGGCGAGCAGGAAGTATGTATATTAAGGAATTTATTTCTGAACTGCTTTTTAGGTATGATTTTTATCAGATATAAAACTAATCTGGCAGGACTAATTTAACCGGTTTCTTTCTTTTTTTTTTAATTGTAAAATTAATCTGTATTTATGTAGCCTATACTTCTAGTGTTGCTAATTCAACTTCTATTTATTATTTATTTTAATTCCATGATGCATCTAGATTATCTATGACTGTTCAACATAAAAGGATGGCCTCTGTGAGGACAGGCTGGAGGCTGCTCCGTGCCACACACAGCCTCTTCCAGCTGTCTCTGTAGTGGCCCCACTGCAGGAAACAGCTGAGCCCATCAGCTGGGGAAAACATGTATAAAAAAGCCCAAAACATTGCATGGTAGTGTTAGTGTGAGGAGGGGGAGAGGGAGTGTGAGAAACAATCCTGCAAAAACCAAGGTCCTTCCGAGGTGCTCCAGGCATTAAAGCAGATACTCCTTGCAGTGGAAGAGACTACGATGGAGCAGATATTTCTCTGTAGCCTGTGGAGAGCAGGATATTCTTTGAAGGAAACTGCATCCCATACAGGAGTAGTCTTTACTACCAAGAACTGTTTGCCCCTGGAGAGGAGCCAGTGGAGGGGCACATTTATCCTGATAAACTGCAGCCTTTCAATGGGAAGGACCCACTGCCGGAGTAGTTCTTGAAGGACTGCAGTCTGTGGAGAAGATCCACACTGGAGGAGAAGGGAGTAGCTGAGAGAAACTGTTGTGGAATGACCACAGCCCCCCATTCTTTGTCCCCTTTGCCCTCCTTGGGGTGGGAGAGGAGGAAGAGGAGATGGGAAGGAGAGTAAAGTTGAGCTTAGGAAGAAGGGATGGGGGGAAGGTTTTCTAGTCTCTGTTTCTCTATTTTTAAATGATAACACATTAATTTTCCTTGACTTGAGTCAGTTTTGCCTGTAATGGTAATTGGTAAGTGATCTGCCTGCCTTCATCTTGATCGTCAAGCTTTTCCATCTCACTTTTCACCCTTGTCCTGTTGAAGAAGCAATGAGGCAGTGGCTTGGTGAGTGTCTGACACCCAGCCAAAGTAAACCTACCACAGCAATCAGTAAATATTTACAAGTACACTGTGGTTAATACATGCTGAACATCTTCACAAGAGAGCCACAGACAGAGGTGGTCTGTGTACCACAACATGACGTGTGCCACTTCAAGATCTGAAATTTTTCCACTATCCTATCCACACTTCCTTAAGGCTTTTTCTTTATGGTTTTATAGGACTATGAGGATGAGGAAGAGGAAGATGAGGATGATGATGAAGACACAGGGATGGGAGATGAAGGTGATGACAGTAATGAAGGAACTGGCAGTGCTGATGGTAATGATGGTTATGAAGCAGATGATGCTGAGGTGAGATTTGTACTGTTATTTCTAGCTTGCTACGTTTCTTGGAATAAATTGGTGGTGTTATGCATCTGCACAGATCTGAATACTTGAAACAAAATCTTAGTATGAACTCATCACAGAAATGTGAGACTGCTAGTAGCTAATACTAATTTTTGTTATAACTGGTGTTTTCACGAGAAAAATCAGTTTTTAACATTTGAGAACTGAATGAACAAATAAAGTACAGGAGCCAGCAACAAATACTGTAGTTGCAAAGCTAGTAAGGCAGTTTCTTCAAAAGCTGGATATTTCAGTCTATTATTAAATGAAGATGGCTGCATTGTTCACATTAGTGTATGTACAGATATGTAAAACTTCTGAAATGTCACAGTTTTATACATTTATCTGATTTTTTTAGATATATGCAGAAATATTTTAAGATTTTCATATATTTTACTTTGTTTCCTTTCTGAATATTCTTGTACTGCTTTTACATTCTCTTTTCAGTCTCCAAGTTGTTTAGTACTAAATCATATTACTTTTATGTGGGGTTTTTAGGGTGCTGATGGTACAGATCCTGGAACAGAAACTGAGGAAAGCATGGGAGGAGGTGAAAGCAACCAGAGGGCAGCAGATTCTCAAAACAGTGGTATGGCTATTCCATGTTTCCTCAAAGTCTGTGTATGTAAAGGGGGAAAATGTAGAAGCTATTTTACAGGTGTTAAAATACTCACTTAAAAGTAAGAATGTAAGGCAAAATGCTAAAGACCATTTTAACCTGAAAGGTAGATTCTTTTGAAATGCTCTTTTCTGAATTTATTCTACATTCCTTTGAAAACCCTGCAGGCTCTGGTTGCTGTGGAAACTGCTGTTGATGGCTCAGTAGCACTTGAATATTCAGTAGTTTGTTTTGGTGATAGTGTTGATGTAGCAGGCACAAGTCCTCTCAAGTGATTTTAAATAGCAATTACTGAGCTGTCCTCACTCTTGCAAGGGTAAAAGCATCTCTGTTAATGTGGTAGCAGAATTTGAAGGCTTGCCTTCATGGAATTTGGAGGGCATGGTTTATACCTATATACTTCCATATGTTTTAGGAGAAGGGAGTGCAAGTGCTGCAGAGTCCACTTTTCCTCACGAAAGTTCAAGAGAACAGCAGCCATCATCTGCCTCAGAGAGACAAGTTCCTCGTCCCCCACAGTCACCACGCAGACCGCCACATCCACTGCCCCCACGACTAACTATTCATGCTCCTCCTCAAGAACTGGGTCCACCAGTACAGGTATAAACTATCTCTAGTGGTCAGAAGACTACTGTATGAATTCATCTAAGTAAAACCCAAGTATTTTGCCTATTGTAAAAGTAGATTACATATATGTAGCATCCTAAAAAATGGTAGCTGAGGAAACTGACTTAACATGTCTCATCCTGCAAATTGTGTCTGGTTAAGGAACATTAAAGGCACTCGTGAATTTGTATCTTGAAATTGTTATACCAGTGTTATTTCAGTCAGTGATTGCTGATACTTCCACTACAAATGCTGTTATTGAGTAGATTGTAACTCAGACAGATAGGCAGGAGGTTTTATTAGTCTGTGCCACAGTGCAGATTGTACAAAGGAATGTTGCCATTCATTTTCTAAGATAAACCTTATCAGTCATGAGTCAGTCAGTGTCAGACCCAAGATTATGCTTTGACGTAGACCTACATATTTTGTAAATTAAAACATCTCATGATTTTTTGTGAAAGTACTCTGCCCAAAATGATGCTTTACCATTACCTTGGTTTGAGGCTTGGGGCCACAATATTACTGTGTTGAAATTTTCTGTTCTCAATAGAAAACTGAGTAAAATAGTGAATTCAGAATTTAAATCTACATGATTCCCTTTCATGGTTAGACCAGGCAGCAGATATAAGATGTAAAGTAGCTGCTGCTATGATCTGTTTAAGGTGATATGATGCTGTACTGAGTAGTGTTTTACACAAATATATAATTCTTACACTTACTCATTTTTCCACTGTCCTTGCCTCTGAACAATTTTATGCTACTAGAATTCCAGGAAGGCATTCACACTACTTCTTTTTTATTTTGCTATAAAGAGAATCCAGATGACTAGAAGACAATCTGTGGGTCGTGGACTTCAGCTAACTCCTGGTATAGGCGGGATGGTAAGTACATGAAAGTCTACTGCTAAAAACCTGCATTGAGGGAACATTCATAACTCCCTTTTTAAATAGGCCTAGATACTAACTTCAGGGGTACAGTGGTTTCTATAGTCCTGCAGAAAATATCTTAGTCCTGTTAATTTCTGTATTAATGAAATTCAAACACTAGAAAATTCCCAGGAAACTGAAGGTCTTCAAAAGAGTTTGAATCAGTTTTGTCTAAGGCAGATTTTAGAATCAGTCTTTTAAAATGAATATATTACTGGAAAAGAAAAATTAAATGTTTTCAGCCTCATTCTAAAGCAACAAGGCTAATTTGTGCTTTCTGTTTGTCTTCTTCAGTTAATTTTTAACCTTATATTCAACTTCAACTTTATTTGACAGGACAAATGCAAGTTCAGTGAGGGAGGTGGGGGAGACCAACTGGTTAAAAAAGTATCTTTCCTGAGGTCGAAAGCATCAGTTCAGATTTTACTGATAATGCTTGGCTTGCATGTGCCTATCATTCAATTTCTGCTTGGAACTGACTTCAGTACCTACTACTTTTTGCCTGGTCTTTAACTGAGCACATGGGAGGGACCTTATGCGTACTTCGCAGAGAAAAGTTTGACAGACATGGGAGGAGGACATGGAGATGAAGAGAATGCCTCATGGAGTACGAGGGAAGAGGGAACTTATAATTTGATTCACATCGTGAAAAATCCCATGTGCTAGGTACCTTACAGCAATCCATATTAATACAGATAATTCTGATCTATTAACGAATGAGTTAAGATTCCTTTGTAGTCAACAGGGAGATACGGCAGTTTGACACAAGGATGATCTCATGGAATAGATGTCTAAAAATCCTTTGAAAGATGGGTACCTTGCAAGTGGTTTTGGGTTTTATTTTGGTTTGAGTACCTGTAGGGGCAGTCTATAACCAGCTCAGATTCAGATGTCTAAAACTGAACAAGAATTTTGTTAGAACTAAATCTTTGCTTTGCTGCACTATGTGAAAAAACAAACTGACCTTTAATTTGGCTTGGTGGAAACTGGAAATACATTGTAGGCTCTTCTATCAGTCTTTTTGGTTTTTGTTTGGTTCTTTTCTCCCAGCAGCAGCACTTCTTTGATGATGAGGACAGAACAGTTCCAAGTACACCGACTCTTGTAGTTCCACATCGTACAGATGGGTTTGCAGAAGCCATTCAGTAAGTAGATGTAAAACGGGGAAGGGGGAACCCAAACCACCACAACATCTGTTTTTCAATGGAATGAAAAGAAATTGAAATGAAATGAACTTGTAATTAGAGTAATGTGCTAAAACTTGCTCGTACTGTGATAGATAACTGCATCTACAAATAAGCATTATTTCAGTTGTTTGTCATAACTTACTAGCAAATTAGGAGGCAGATAATCTCCAATGTATTGTAACTTACTGACTTAAGATGATATGAAGCAAAAAAGAAATAGGTTCCTCTATTTAATTTCCCTCCTTGCTCCTTCCTCTCCTTCCCCCCACCCTGTTAATATTACCGGTAAAAGCAGGAAATGTTATCCCCACTTTTGAATTTGGGATGGTTCTGAACACATTTAGCGGTTTACTTAAAATTGTGAGAATTCATAGGATGAATAAACCAAGAATATTCTCTTCAGGAGTGTTTTACTGATTTTGAATGCAGTCCAAATAATTTTGAGAAACTAATTGCTATTTAATTAGCAATTGTTTAGCTGATTCTTATGTTCAGTGTTAATTAATTTGTTCTGTTGTTTTGGTTAAAATGTTGTCCTCTCCTTAAATTCCTGTAAAATTCCATAAATTTTTATTTCAATAGTTCTCCTCAGGTAGCCGGAGTTCCTAGATTCAGATTTGGACCCCCTGAAGATATGCCACAAACTAGCTCAAGTCATTCTGATCTTGGTCAACTTGCATCACAAGGAGGTAAACTATTTCTGTACTTCCATGGTTGTTAGAGTGAAAAATGAACAAGGCAGCCAAAATGCAGTTTTCCTTCTGGTACTGGAAACCTGCAACTCTTAAATAATAGTCAGCAGGGAGAAGACTAATGGGAAGTGAAAAGGTATTTTCTGAAAGCTACTACATTTCTCCTTGTAATGTGGTTCAAAATGTAGAATTATTCTGTGGGTTTGTGAACCAGAGAAGCTGAAATTTTAAGTAGAACACATTGCCTGCTAGATACAAGAAACTTCATGTAAAGAGAAGTGAAATACTCAAGGAATGGTTTATAACTTTAATTTTACAGTTGATTGTAGATTTCCTTTACTAAAACATTAGGGGAAAACAGCAAATGTAAAGAAATCTTTGGGACATATCCTCAGCTGCTAAGAAATAGCCAAGCAATTTGGTCTGCATTGTCCTGAATCAGTCCTTTTCCTCCCCATCTCTTGTCAGCACGAACCAGTATGCTATTCTTTGAATAATACTCTCAGCAAAGTAATGGCATAAGAGAAGGATGAAAGTAAAATAAGTATTGTTACTGTCATCAAGGTTATTAGCTTTCAGTTAATTATACTTAGTTTTGCATTAATTTGACTTAATTGCAGTAAGTCAAAACAAAATAACAAAAATCTCCATATATAAGTACAAATTGTTGGGTTCCATCAAGTGTTCAGAAGGAAAACAGCAGTTAATCTGTTTTTTTTTTTTTTAGCTGGCTGTTTTAATTGTCACTAAAACTTTGTGTTGCAGGTTTAGGCATGTATGAAACCCCACTGTTTCTTGCTCACGAGGAGGAATCAGGTGGTCGTAGTGTTCCCACAACACCATTACAAGTAGCAGCACCAGGTAAGTGGCAAGAGACTTGCAGGCTGAAGTAAAGGCTACAAACCTTGACTTCCCAGAAAAGAATTAGCTTATTGTTGCTACTGTGCTTATTGTTATGCCTGGGTTATTCCAGTAGCCCTTTCCCTTATCTGCCTAACATTTCCATAGAATTTCCGTAGAAATAACGACTAACACAGTGTTAATTAAACTACCTTTCCTGTGCAGTGACAGTTTTTACTGAAAGTGCATCAGCGGATGCTTCAGAGCATGCTTCTCAGTCTGTTCCAATGGTTACAACGTCTACTGGCAATCTGTCTACCACTACAGAGGCTGGAGTGGGTGATGATGGGGATGAAGTTTTTGCAGAGGCAGAATCTGAAGGGTAAACTATGACTTGTTTGGTTCACTACAACTTGATGTCATGTTAGTTTTAATAATTTGTTTTCATCCAAATATGCCTGTGATTCATTCTCAATTTAACCTGTTCTGGGAGGAAGGGCAGATCAAACAGGATTTAGCAATTTAATGAAGTAGTGCAATCTGACCTTTTCATCTAAACCCAAAGATTTTCATCTGATTTACTCCTTCTGACTTAACATAGCTAATATAAAAGTCACAAAAAAAAAAAAAATCCTTATTTTTTTAGGAATGCAGAGTGCTCTGCAGTAGTCAGATACTGATGGTAAAGGCCCCAGTTTGAAGGATTAGGGTTTGTATAATAAAGGCTGAAGTGTTCCTGTTTGTTAACAGAGAAAAATATTCCTCATTACAAGCAAGCATATGTAATGAAATCATTCAGTTAAGGCAGTGCAAGTAGGATGAGGGAAGGGAATAAGCAAGTCTTAAGAATTTGATAGACAAATTATTTGTTTTTAACTTTCAAGTGCAATTTTAAAAATTTACAATAATTTCTGTATTTTGTATTATGACCAAATATTGCAAATCTAAAAGGGTTATAATAGGTAATAAATAGATTGTAATTTTATGCCTTTTTTTTTTTTCCTGGGCTTTTTGAGACTATGTGAATACACTTGTATGTTTTTCCTCCCACTCCTTCTCTTCTAGAATTACTTCAGAAGCAGGATTAGAAATTGATAGCCAGCAAGAAGAAGAAACTGTTCAAGCATCTGATGAGTCAGATCTTCCCTCCACTAGTCAAGATCCTCCTTCTAGTTCATCTGCAGGTACGGGCTAATTGCTGGAAATAGTTGCTAACATACCGTTTCACTAAGAGTGGGACCTTTTTGGACCAGCATTACATGCTTCTGATATCAAAGATACACAAAATAAGATAGAACTCTTACAGCAACATCGTGTTTTGCTGCCCATAGTCTTAATTGCAAGCAATTTTCACTTGGGCTGCAGTAACTAGAGTAGGCCATAGTAAGGATAATGCTTCAAGGAGCACAAGCTACTGATATTCCAGTGATTCTATCCACTGTTATGTTTCATGTCAAATTTAAAATATTTTTTCATTCAGTTAAATAGTCAAAGAACAGTAGATAAGTCACTGTTGAGTTAACAAGAAGAAAGTACCACCAAACATGCTTGTTTTGAGGCTTTTATTTGTATTAGAGATGATGTCAATGAAATAAGGATGCACCTTCATAATTTTAAAGTAAATTTGAAAGCATAATGCATATCAAATAATGTAAACATTGACAGTGAAAATTGTACTAGACACAGACATTCTTTTCTGCATGTCCACTTCTTCACAGACACAAGCAGTAATCAGCCTAAGCCGTTCCGACGTGTCAGACTTCAGCCACCGACATTAAGAACTGGTGTTCGTGGTCGTCAGTTCAACAGGCAGAGGGGTAAGTGTTCAAGGCTGTTCAAATTCAGACCTTTTCAAACAAGTTTTTAGTACTTCCTTTGTGGACCATATATGAAGTACTACTTTATACACCTGTCTTTGCTTATAAGACATTGAGTAGTACAGCATCCCTACCCTTGCTTTCAGTATGTTACTGTAAGAGCTCTGCAATTTTGTTTTAGTATGTTAGTCTGAGCATGTTTAGATAGGCAAGCTTTCTACTTAATGTGGTATTTGTTTTTTATTAGCAGAGGGAAAGTAGATTGCAATAAATCTTAAACTTGGCAAAATTTAAAGGAAGATTTTAAAAGATGTTAAGACGTAAGTTTAGAAATATTTGGTTTTAACATTATATATTAGCTTCCTATTTGGTGCATTAGAGAATCCAGTTACACTGATTTAAAAAAAAAAAAACAAAACTTATGGAAGCATTATAGATTTACAGATTTTGTAATGCAGTATGGTTAAGCCAAAGCAACAAATTGTTGTTTGCAGTGATGGTTTTAAAAATCCTCAGATGGAGTATATTCAGTTTGGCAGCATTTTAGTATTGTAGAAGACTTGATACTAGCATTGAAATATAGGTAATCTGGTGTTTTAAAACAAAAATAAAAGTGAAGAGGTGGACCTAGGATAGATTTTCTTTCTGTCTATCACAATTTCTGTAATGATAAAAGGGAGGGACTAACTGATTTCAGATATAAGAATGTTGTTCTTTTGGCACAAGGCCTGAGATAGGATGACAAGTCAACAATGCCCTTTTAAATCACAGAAATATAATATATCCATATCACAAGGCTGTAGGGAAAGGCACAGGGGAGAACTTGGACTTTATCCGAAAGGAAGTGCTCCCTGCAGTAGCAATTCCTTACAGAAGGATGAAGTATCACACGTACCAGTGGTTGATAAAAAGGTGAAAAAGGTTTCTATTAATGCATTTGTTTTCTTTCCCAACACAGGTGTAACTCATGCGATGGGAGGCAGAGGAGGCCTGAACAGAGGGAATATCAGTTAAATGATCTGTAAAGTAATTACAGCTGTGTATACAAAAGTGCCAGTTTGCCTGTGGTTGTTCTAGTGTATTGAAGCCAGAGCTTAAAGCAGTATTTTATACTTAGATTTGTGTGCACACATTTCAATGTCTTTATTAATAAAATTAGATAAAAATGTCAACATTCAAACGGCATCTTTTTTGTTAAATCCTCTGCTGTGCATCACTTGCTAGGACAGTTGTACCAGTCTTTGGATACAGTCTTTCCTGTGAGAGCAGTAACAGGTTTTGCTATTCTTTTGCCAACATCCAAGCTGTAGTACCGATCTGAAATGAAGATGTGTCAGAATTAAATTTCAGAAACTCTTTAGTACATGGAAAGAATCTTTAAGTTAAAGCATGCCTTTTAATTTTGGCATAAATAACATTTTTTTTTTCATTCCACACATGTATACATATATTGAGGTGAGAGACTATAATGATAATTTTTTTGTCCTCAATTTTATTTTTTACGTATCCTTCTTTGTATTTAGCTAAGTTTTACAGTACTACTAATATCTTTCTTCCCAAGAAGAGGGAATAGAGAAGAATACTTTTATACTGCTAGAACATAGAAGTAGTCCTTTTGGAAATGAAACTAAAACCAAAACAATCTTGCATTGACTACAGAAGTGGGAATTCTGTGGTCACCAAGGGTGAATTTGCTTATGTTAAGGTTAGGAGTTAGATTAGACATGTCAGAGATGTACTTTTGTATCCTGTATTTGGATATGACTAGTTCTTAACACTTTTTTTTTTTTCTGAATAATCCATAAAATTCTGAGGAATGCTTTCACAGAAGATAGTGAAAAACTATCTGTGTGCAGTGGTCCAGGGATTTAAATCTATCACTAATGAAATTCTGCATTTAAGTATCAGGTTTTTGTCACTTTGTAAGCCTGAATGCTTATGGCAGTGCATTCTGCAGCTGGCTAGTTTGAGCCATTGTACCTCGTTGCTGCTATTTGTCCTATAACTACTTATTTTTTTTTCAATAGAAACATCTCCCCATTACAGACAACATTTTAATCCTCAGGACTGTTTTAGGAGTGCTTAAAGTTAGTCTTGCAGAACACCAAGCAATAACATCGCACTTCCGAAAGCCGAGATTCATAGGCTTCTTTCTTCCCCATCCCTTAGTCTTTTGATAACTTACATTAGCTATAACTTACTGTAAGAGAAGGCATAATAATCATAGCCATCTGGCTTATTGTAGTTGGGTAGTGATATAGTTGAATGAATAACTTTCGGGAGCCCTTTCCAGTAGGTATTCATTTTGATTTCTTTACGCAAAACTCCTGCAAGCAAAAGAAAAGTTAGGAGGTGTCGCAGTATGTTTGCTGTAAAGCTATCATTTGCTTGTGTAACCTATAGCAAGTGAGACCTATTGGATTAAATATTTTTTAAGTACTACATTAAAAAAACCCAGAATGTTGTGTTTCAGAGCTACTAAGATTAAAATGGTTGTACAAAAGAAATTTAATAAACATAAGTTACCAGATGAATGTGGGTTGATTCTGACAGTCTTAATAACAGTTGGCATTCTTACTGCACGTTGGAAGCGTCTCCTTATTACAAGTCTTGGGACATAAGCTGGATATCTTACAGTAATCTGGGCTCTTCTTTGGCACTTCTTAGCTGGTTCTTGTCTATACACATACTCTTGCATGTTGCCATCTAAAATAGATGTTTGTTTCATTTGGTTAGAAAAAATCAACCAAACAAAAACCCAAATGAACAAACAAACCCAACAAAAACCACAATCAGATGAAAGACGAACAAAAAACCATAAGCACCAAGCCATCAACTCTATCAGATATGAAAATCATAGAATCTAGAATAGTTAGGGTTGAAAAGGATCTTAAGATCATCTAATTCCAACCACTGCTATGGGCAGGGACACTTCCACTAAACCATGCCACCCAAGGCTCTGTCCAACCTGGCCTTGAGCACTGCCAGCAATGGAGCATTCACAACTTCCCTGGGCAACCCATTCCAGTGCCTCACCACCCTTTACAGTAAAGAATTTCTTCCTCATGTCCAATCTAAACTTCCCCTGTTTAAGTTTGAACCCATTACCCCTTGTCTGATCACTACAGTCCCTCATGAAGAGTCCCTCCCCAGCATCCCGGTAGGCCCCCTTCAAATACTGGAAGGCTGCTATGAGGTCTCCACGCAGCGTTCTCTTCTCCAGGCTGAACAGCCTCAACTTTCTCAGCCTCTCTTCATAGGGGAGGTGCTCCAGTCCCCTGATCATCCTCGTGGCTCTCCTCTGGACTTATTCCAACAGTTCCATGCCCTTTTTATGTTGAGGACACCAGAACTGTACACAATACTCCAAGTGAGGTCTCAGGAGAGCAGAGTAATGTCACTTGTATCTATTACATGTGATCTATTACATTTTGAGGTAAGAAAAAAACAAACCCAGAAAATCTTCCTCTAAATCCAACATGTGCTTCTAGATGCACTGCTCATTACAGTTACTGTAGCAAGTGCAATGCTAGGGGAAGTGCTTTTGCTGCCATCATTCCTATTTATCAAGGACTGGGTATGACCAGTGTTTTAGGTTTCATGAGAAGAGGGCTGGAGTCCAAAAAAGGATTTACATTTCATTGATGTGTGGTTTTTAAATCAAGGTAAAAATTCTTACTTTGGCAGCACATCATATAAGGAAGCATATTAATTTGAAATGAGAAATAGGGAGGGAGATTTCCATACATAGTTAGGAACTAACAAGATTAAAGCCTTTCCTTCTCTAATCAACTTCAGACTACAATATTTCTTTACTGCCAGACAAGATTTGCCTGGATTCTATCCCTTACAGTCCTCTCCATTTTAAAAACCACTTAAGCACATATTTTTAGATCTTCAGGATATTTTTGACTCCCCTAGCACACCTTTAACATCACTTATTTTTCTGAATTCGAAAGATGCATGTCTTTTACTCAAGAGAAATGATGTTTTAATTCCTAAAGCAACTCAAGCACCTTTTGATCATCTCTGAATTTCTGAAATATGAAACATACCTTTTTTGATAAAATAAACAGATTCTGGTCTATTATTGTATCTTGCCACGGGGAGGGTTGCTACTATTTTTCCACTTAACCCTGCAAATCCATTTGCAAGTGGTTTGGGATAGCCTTTGTCCATAACACCGTTAGTGAAACGCCAGTACAGGGGACCCTTATGATTAAAGGAAAAAATGAGCTTTAGAGTTAAATTCATTCTTGGTAATTGAGCTTCAACACAGACGTAAAAAATAATCATAACACTAGCATATTGATAATTACACTTTAAAACTGACTGGAACTGCTCCTACATTCATTAAAAACAGAAAGAAAATGTAAAGAAACACCTTTCCAGCCTTCTAACTGCTTTTCAGTAGGGAAAGAGTATCTTAGAAATGAACTATTAAGAGTGGATACTGAACAAAGCAGTTTGCTTTGTAAATCTAGATTTTCATGAATAGAAAAAGCTGCTTGAATCCCAGGACTGAATGATCAAGTGGGATTTAACTGTATAATGTCTTTTATGAGATGTATTTCCTTACCTTCTTTCAGGAAGGTAAATATTGGGAACAAATTTAGGCTGTGTTTTGGGCAAGGGAAAGGCATGATAAAATACGTGTATTTTAAACAGTTGGACTTTTTTTGACGTGTGGCCCAATTACTTAATTTCTGTCAGTGCTTTCTGTCCTGGGGAAAAAGGCACTGAATGTAGGTTTTTCCTGATAAGCACATCTCAAGGCTGACAGGGGTGGAGGGGGAAAGAGTTAAGTTCACCCACAGAGTTTCAAACCCACCACCCTGTTTGCAAGCGCCATTTGTCCTCTATCTATAACATGAGCAGTACAAGGCCCCTCTTCTGTGAGGCTGCTGTTTAAGAGCTGACAGGCCCCACATCCCTCCCCGGCTGCCTCCTGCTCCCGCCACGTTCGCTTCCCAGCTAGCTCCCCACCTTGATGAAGAAAGTCTTGCCATCGCAGTTGCACCTGGAGAAGACGGAGTCGATGGGGGACGGGATGCCCCAGCCTTCGCGGATCCTGCGGGGATTGGTTGTTGGCGGGCTCCTGCCGTTCAGCAGCCAGTAGTAGTGACCTGCAGTGAACCGTGTGTGGACAGACTCAGGGGGAAAGGCCTTGCTAACAAGGAGCCTTTTCCCTACTCCGGCAGCACCCCTGAGGTGCGGCCTGGCTGGGCAGTAGCAGGGAGGGTACCGGCCTCATGAGCCACTTTGTGAGGGCTTCCGGGAGCCACAGTGGCTCAGAGGGCGGCGATAACGGTAAGTGAGGGCAGCGAGGTCCAGGACTGGAACCAGAAACCGGGGTCTTGGTGGCCTATCTACCTACCTCGGAAGACAGCCAGAGTGCCGTTAGGCAGGGCCACCATGCCGTCCGCTGGCTTCCCGTTGCACAGATCCTTGTCATCCTTTGCTGCAAAACACAATGGATTGGGTTTAACATTTAACAATAATGGATTTATCCCCCCAACCCACCACCGGGTGATGTTCGGGACTCTGTCATTCAGACCTTGTCATGCAAAGGGTTTAATTACTCATTGGAGAGGTGCTCCTGGAAAAATTTGCTCTCACATTTGGTCCCACAAGTGCAAGAGCAGCCATTTACATGATTAAGTATGCATATCTGTGCTTACTGCTTGCCTAAGCTCCTGCAGTTCAGAAAAAAAACACCTAGAAATGCATTGTATGCTACCTTTTTTAAATCCTTCATGCTCTGGGATGTTTACTTGGTGCTTTGTAGGTTCCCTGCCCTCTCCATATTTCTTACAAAAGAATTTGTTTACTTTCGGTTAAATATAGAGGCAGGATGAACCTGTTTTGGATAAAACTCCAAGTATTTTCCACCTAAAAACCACGTCTTTTTAATTTCAAAATTAATTGGAAAACAAATGCCCAAAAACCTGCAGCCTATACACGATTAAAATAAATAGCAAGGACATGAAAAATGTGGCAAGAAGTGCAGAGGACAGAATACAAGGAAGAGATTTCTGTGACTACAGAACACCTGGTTACCGTGACATTACTTATGGTAACAACTGTGACTATGGAGTTATTGTTGCTTTTGTACCTACTGAAATGCAATTACCTTGTGTTTGTCCACCTAAAATTGGCAACTTGTCAGTTTGTATTAAAGGCTTGTTTATCTCAGGCTCTTCTACTGGCAGCGTTTTAGGGTCAGTTGGATGAGGCTCTTCTCTTACGTCAGGAACCTCCTGGAAAAGTATAGTTGGCTTTGATGTTCCTTTAGAAACAATAAACATTTCTTCTATTGTGTCTTTTTTATCTCTTGTAGTGGTTTCTTTGGTAACTGCAGTTCCCTCTCCTTTGTCAATAGTAGGGGCCTTTTTGGCAGCATCAGGCATTTCTTCTTCAGGTGTGACACTAGGTTCTTTGATGGTCATTACCTCTTTTTTACCAGCTGTTGTCTCTACAATAACACAAACATTACTTAAGCCCTCTTTAGCTGCTTCTACTGTCTGCTTAGTTTCTGTAGTAGTGTCTTTTTTATTTGTTGCTACAATTTCCTTGGGTTTAGGAGTTGGATCTGTTTTGGCTGTTGTCAACACAGTGAGCTTGGGCAAGGGAGTTGTAACTGCTGTAGCTGCTGTTACACTCTCTGTCACTGTGGTGCTTTCTTCTTTCTTAGTTGTGAAAGTCTCTTTTGGTATGTGAGTCTTGTTCTGTGTAGCTGAGGTTACTTCTTTTTTAACAGCTGTTATTGTAGTCTTTTTGTCTATGGTAGTTGCTTCTGATGCAGCTGCTGTAGTGACAGTTTGCTTGTCTGCAGGACTTGTGCTTGGAATTTCATCCTTACCTTTGGGAGAGTCATCTTGTTTATCTGTTATCTCTGAAGTTTCAGTAGTTGTGTCTTTCCTACTTGTTGTTGTTAAAATGTCTTTAAGCACAGTAGTTTTGTCTTTCTTGGGTGTTGTTACCTCTTTGTTCGCCGTGGTTGTTTCTGTTTTAGTTGTTGTCCCTTCAGTTACAGGAGTAGTAACAGTTTTAGCTGTTGTTTTGTCTTTTTTGTCAGTTACTGTTATAATCTCAGTAGTCCTAGTTTCAGTCACCACCGTCTTTTGAATGCCTGTAGTTGTGTTTTTCACGGTTGTGTTGGTTGCTACTTTGGGTGCAAAAGTTGTAATTTTCTTCTCTGTTGTTTCTAAAACTGTTGTATCTGCTCCAGGTATGGCTTTTTCTTTTGTAGTTGTTGTGATAGTCACAGTACTTTGAGTGCTCGTGTCTTTTTTAGCAGTTGTTACTAATCCAGGATCAGAAGCTGTTACTTCCATAGGTGTTTTCTGTGTGGCAGTGGTGTCATCCTCAGTTCCTGCGGGGGTAGTTCCTTTGCCCTTAGGGGCAGTGGAAGTTTCTGCCTCCTCTACTTTAGAGGTAGAGGGAGAGTCTGCCTGGATCATTGATGCCTCTGGTGTTGTGTCTTCTACCTTAGGGATGGTGGGAGATTCTGCCTTGGTCATTGGTGCCTCTGTGGCTGTTGGGCTTGTGTCTTCAGGTTTGGGGGTGGTGGGAGAGTCAGCCTTGGTTGAAGGTGCCTCAGTGGCCTCTGAGGTTGTGTCTTCAGGTTTAGGAGTGGTGGGAGATTCTGCCTTGGTTGTAGGTGCCTCTGGGGTGGTGGGAGAGTCAGCCTTGGTTGTAGTTGCCTCAGTGGCCTCTGGGGTTGTGTCTTCAGGTTGGGGAGTGGTGGGAGAGTCTGCCTTGGTTGTAGGTGCCTCTGTGGATGTGTCTTGAGGTTTCGGAGTGGTGGGAGAGTCAGCCTTGGTTGTTGATGGCCCAGTAGCCTCTGGGGTTGTCTCTCCAGGTTTAGGGGTGGTGGGAGAGTCTGCTTCAATTATTGGCTCCTCTGTGGGCTCAGGGGTAGTGTCTTCTGCTTTAGGAGATGTGGGAGGGTCTGCTTCAGTTGGTGGTGGCTCTGTGGCTGCAGGGGTTGTCTCTTCAGGTTTAGGGGTGGT
>JASSUY010012228.1:12009-22270 GCA_032466535.1 Forpus xanthops
GGTGGCATGGTTTAGTGGGAGATGTCCCTGCCCCTGGCAGGGGTGTTGGAACTAGATGATCTTAAGGTCCTTTCCAATCCTAACTCTTCTATGATTCTATCATTCCTTTAGTTGTCAGTCTGGACTCCTTAGATTCAGCCCAGTGAATTTACATCAGAAACTTCATCTTCAAATTTTTCAACAACAGCTTACATGCAGTACTTACAGAAGAGTCTTTTTATGGTAGTATCTGGCTTCAGTCATTTTCGACCCTTAACACAAAAAAGTGACTTGCAACATCCAATTATGTCACTTCACATACTTTTAAGAATTTACAAAGAACATGTGAATTTCTGCAGTTTCAGAGTTTGCGATCTCTCCTATGGTTGTCCAAGTTGCAAAAAGTCTGTTCTGTGAAAAAGTGCTTCCTTTCCATGGAGTTTTGCTTGCCTGCAAAGGCACTAACATGTTCACACCTTGAAAAGGCTTGCAAGTTGATCAGTGCTCTGCCTGCATCAATCCCCATGGCCACATTACCTTATTAGTATTACAGAATCTGTTATCTCTGTTAAACCTGCTAACTGTGGTTATTCATGTGGGTAGCAGAGTGCATGAAGGTAAAGTCTGCCTTCCTTTGAGATGATTGATGAAGTTTGATTTTCTCACAGTGATTTTTTAGTAGCTTGAAGCAGAGGAATCTGCATGTGATATAAAGAATATTATCCTATAGGTTAACTATTTACTCTTTTTTCATCCTTTTTGAAACCAAGAATTCAATAAGATTTGATTCACTCAGGAAGGTAACAAAACCACAAAAGCTTTACACCTGTTGGAGACTTGAACACTTGGTTTAGTAGAAAAAGCCTTATAGTGTTTTTTGTGGTACATCTCTCAGCAACTTTTCTTGATATCCCTCAGTAAACATCAAACATTGCATCAGTGTTGGGCTGTCATGTGTTTAACCCACACTCAGCAACCCCTGCAAAACATGTTAGTGTCGGAGTTTGTGTTTGAGTCCAGAATCATTCCACCAGTGATGGAGCAGGCATGGTCTGGGGAAGACCTTTAGTCTGTGCTATCACCATTACCTAGCTCTGCTATTTTATTCCTGCTTTTATCCACTTGCTGTTGCCAGCAAAGGGAATAGGATCAAGTGGGAAAGGCAGCTCTCAAATGTGTCTCTGCTTTCTTCAACAGTAACACTATTCTTCCCACCTTTGGCTCACTTCTTTCTGCTCTGAGTTCTTCTCCTGAGTCTTTCAAGATTTTTTTCTGTGTTCAGTTCGAGAGGATTTTAAGTTTCTCTTAAATTTATCTTCTCTTAGTCTAAGAAAACCTTCATATGTGACTGTGGAACATGACTTTATGGTCAAAATGCTGTCCTTCGATATCTCCTTGGGCACATCTTTGGGGTAAGATGATAGTTCCCATACATATTGTTCACAACTCTCCACCTTGGAAACACAGTGTGATATTCCAATGCTACTTTTTTCCCTTCTCAACACAAATCTTGGCTTTAAATGTTTGCACTCTTTGTCAAAACCGATGTTTAAATGACCTTCATGGACTGCTGTATCATATTAATAGTGGTGGATATTTTTTATTTCGGAAAAGCTGATAGTTTAGAAATAGCCTATGTTAATGTGGATCACTGGGGCATCAGTGCAGATCAGACCATTCAACCATATTTGTCCTAGAAGTACTGATGTAATGCAATTGTAAATGTTGTATGTAAGCAGGGAAGCATTCAGGTGAGACTCTTCTTTTCTGCTCCATATACTGTTTTTATATTGTCATCCTTATGAACTGGTTATACAGGCAGTCTGATGTCAGACTTGACAGAGCCAATGATGTCATGTTTTCCTTGGCCATGTCTGTAAAATAAACTGCAGCACTTCAGCCACATATTATATTTGTTTTAGGAAAAAAGACTGTCCCCAGTGAAGATTTTTTCATTACTGGTGCCACAATGAAAATGCACTTAGAAAATTTTTCTGCATACTAATAAAGCAACCACTAATTTTAGCACCTCTAAACTTGATGGTGGTCATAAATCTTATGACTAGCCTTCCAAAGTATCAGGGAATGAATGTTTTATTTGATCTTCTCTCTGTAGCATAGCAATATTTGTGATCTTCCAGTGGTGCATAAGTCTATCTATCATTTCATAATGAGGGAAGATGAGAGGGTCATTCTGTGATCAAATCATTCATGTCTTCTTCTTACAGGGGTGAGAAAATAATAATCTCAGAAGACTTCACTGCTCTGTAATTGCACCACAACAGAGCCTTAGTTCCTGTCCGACTGAAACCTCTCAGGGAATCTTTTCATGGACGTTTTCTTTTCCTAAGGAATGGCTGATCTTTTCTGAAGCATAAAGCAGAATGAGCTCTCTGAGGGTCTACTTCACCCAAGTGGCTCTCACCATGCCAAACTCGTGTGTTTGCAGCTGCAGGTCTTTCCATCTTCCCATTTCTCCTGACTTAAGTGCCTGCCAAATTTTTCTCCAAATTGAGTTTGTAAAATTAATCTAATTAAAGGTATTTTATTTATTTTTATTGATTAATAAAACTCCAAAAGAGAGTGTTTATTTTTATCCTGGATGATTTGCTCTGTTCATTTACATTGACACATCTGTAAGATGTTTTATTTTGTTTAAGTTGGAAGCAATAGGGACGGATAGATGAGAAGAAAGTATTGCTTACATCCACTTCTCTAGCAAGCCTTGTACGTGAAACTGCATGCTCTGTAATGAGCCAGTCATTTCCATTGACTCTTTCTGCTTTTGTCTTCTTGTACCTTTGTTGCAAAGACTTTTGCCCCTTGTATATATGAGACAACTGAAGTAAGTCAGAGTTGCACTGCTTCAAGCAATAAATGAAGCTTTATTGCCATGAAGAAATGTTTTGATTTCAAAGTAGCTTCTATTGCTCTTGGTTCAGTGAAAAAACTTCCAACAAAAACTCCTGCATCTTATAATTTTTACTTTACAGAGATGTCTCAAATCCTTACAAAGGCAATTGTGAAAAATAATAACAAACCCTTAAGATAAATGCAGAAAATTCTCTGATGATTAGTGATCAAACATTAAGCAAATTAAGAGTACAGTCTGTTAGATATCTATCTTTAAAAGAGTGCTATTTTGATTGGATACGGAACTGATTTTCAAATAAAATTATTGTCTTTATTCTTTTGCTTTCTAGAAACAAAACCTTTTTAATGATATTTTTTCACTAAGGAAAAATAAAATGGGTACCTATGTCCTGTAATCCTGTCTGTTTTATATGTGCATGATAAGTGTGTGCAATATGCTTTTGGTTTTGCTAATTACATTTAAGATTAACAAAATTCCGATTGTGATTTTCAAATAATTTAATTTCACTGTTTATATTGGGGGAAGATAAATAATTTCTAAGATGGCACTTAGGAATAGGCTTTTCTACTCAGGAGTTCTCTGTGAACAAAGCTTGATTCTTTCCAGTATAATTTCCATTCATAATTATTTGCTCAATAATTCATGCAAATAATTTGCAACCATAATTCATTCTTAAGCAGGTTCACTGAGCATATTTGAATTCTGAGCTATGATGGTTGGAAGCATGATCATTCTGTATGTTTCTACCCTTGATGGGAGAGGCAATTGAATCAAAATTTTCATTCAGCATAAGTGTTCTTCTAAATCGGGATGGATTTGTGTGCATGATTTAGTACCTTTCTGTGATGAAAGCAGATTGACTGTGACTCTTTTAATCAGTTGTCTGGTGCAACCTGAAACTTTTGATGACCGAATTCTTGAATTCTATAATTGCTCTGGAACAATTTGGGCCATTAATCATCCTGAATGTAAACTCTGCTGAAAGACTGCTAAAAGGCAAACCTTTGAAAATTGAAGGAATATTTGAAAGGGTCCTTCTGGTCTGCTGTGATAACAGCTAGGTAAAAATGTTCCATTTAGATCAAGAATATGCACCAGTGTAATACGCAGAAAAATCATAGAGGGAAAAAAAACCACCTCTGCTAAAATATTGCAAATCTGATAGTATCTGAAAGAAACCCTCCTCACTGAGAGAGTGAGAGAGAAACACAGAGAGAGAGGAGATCCTTTCTCTGTTATTTCCTGGCTCAAGGATTTCAGTGATGAAAGCAACTTAAATTGGACACAGGAAAAGGGACTTTTTGATTAGTTTCTACTTGACACAATTTATCTACATTCACTCAGACAATAGATTTTGGAGGGGGGTTGGTTTTTGTTGTTTTTTTTTTTTTTTTGGTTTTTTTTGGGGCTTTTTTGTTTGTTTGTTTTGTTTTCTTGATCTTGCTTTTTTTCTTTTTAAGTGTTTTTTGTTTGCCAAGCTTCAGGTTCTCACTGATACAATTACTACAAAGCTCTCCCAGTTATTGGCAAATAAGACAATAAATAAGCTGCTTTAACGATGACATTTTTCAGCTGTGATTTGGTCAAGTTAAAAATTAAATTGGGACTGACTCATTGGGAAGAGTGAGTCCTAATGGAGAGGTGCAATTGTTTCCTACTGTAGGAGTGCTGGTATAAACATCTGAAAATATAAACACATTGGGATCACCAAGCACCTACAGCTGCAGCAGTGCAGCATTAAATGGTGAATGCTGAAATGACTCACTTGTGACAAGTGCCTGTCCACTTTCAAAAGGCAAAGTAACTTTTTAGCTTTTGCAATCTAATACCAGGCAAAAACTCTGGCAGGTGGTTGCTCACTGTGGTTACACTGTTTTGAGCAATCTGGGAGGCAAACTGGCTCTCAGAGGCTGAGATCTTACTGTAGTCCTGCCTGGCAGATCAAGGAGCAACAATTTATACCACAGCCACAATCCTTCTTCTAGTGCTCACAAAAAGGCTAGATGAAGAAATCTTGTATGCTGATGATAAGATCTGCCAGACATTGTTGAATATGTGAGGCTGCTGCAGCACTGCACTCCCAAGTCCAGCTGGCAGCAAAGCTGAGCATGCGCTCCCAGTTAGCACACACACAAAATGCAGATATACGCATATATATAGCTGGCTATACAGATCAGCACAGACAGAAAGCACCCATCACTCACATAAACAGGAATGGCACAGATGACCCAGTACCGTTCCTCCTCTTTTGATAGTGGGGATTGAAGTCCACTAGTGGAGTGTGTGCACATGTACGTGCATAACATTATGGATCCCTTCAGCAACCAGTGCTGGGTGCTCAGTCCACTCTTTAATCCTTTTTGGGCTTGGACCTATGAGCCTCTCCCAGTGAACCCCACTTTAGCAGGGTAATGGGGCAAAACCTCTCCTGGGGCCATACACTGGGGTTTGCTGGGTCCAGAGGCTGCTCAGCCTCCTTGGAATACCCAGCAGTGGCCAGGACTGGTGCTACCTTGCCACCACTGAGTTCCCACTGCTGTTGCTCTTCTGCTCTTTTGTATTTGCTGCAGTCAGCCCTTAATCACAGCATCTAACATCCTACTGATCCATTACTGATATGCTAAAGGTGTTAACTGGCAGTAAAACTGACGGTCACATCCCTGTTTATTGCATTTCCATGTCCCTGTTTATATTTTTTTCTAGAAAACCTTCAAAACAGACTCACATGAACAGTAAATGAGCTAAATGTGACTTCTTCACTCATCAATAGCTGCCTGAGTGCTGCTGTAGGCAGAGCTGTCCCACACTGCTAAGGGAGAGCATGTGGAATTTGATTTCACAATTAGCAATTATTTTCTTGTTCTGGTTCTTTGATTATTATTTTTTATTTTGTCAATAATATAAAGCCTTGTATAACATAAAGTCTCACTGGAGACTTGCTATAAGAATGAACATAGAAAAAGTTTTGCATAATCATCCTTTAAAATTGAAGACATAACCGTGGCAAGAGCTAAGAGCAGAGAAAAGCATGCATTGCAGATACCTACAGCAGACAATATGCATTTTAGTATAGAAGCTTATGTCTGAAAGTTGAAGGATTCCAGCTGAGGTTTTTACATTACGGGGCAGAGATGGACCTATATTTCACCTAACATTGAAAACATGTACTCTATGGTTGGATTCACAGACTGTCAGGAAGCACACTCATGGCTGCCTGGTAGCACATGAACATGGCATTGGGATCAAACTTGGCACATGGAATTTCTGATAATTTCCTTAGCCATTTTCCCACAAAATGTGTAACTCTGATCAATGCTGTATTGCTACACTCTGTTCATCCTCATCTGTCTCCTAATAGGATTTCTGTTTCTGGCTGATCCAGTTCAACAAAGTCTTGCTCCAAAGAGCTAATCAAGCAGCATATAAAGGAGTCTTCTTGACAGCATCAGATACCCTGGACAAGTCTTTTCTGTTTGCACTTCTGACAGCAGCATCTTTAATAGGGGACTGGATACAGCCTTTCATGTTGTCATTCAAAGAACATTTCCAGGAAAATCATAAATAAGCCAAACAAATACAATGCCAGGGAAAAAGTCAATATTTTTTAAGGACTTACTGCTTAGTAAACTAGAACACTGTGTTATAAAACAAGCTGTTTTCAGTGTTCTCTGACTGTTGAAATGAAAACAGAGGAGTTGAGTGGGCTGGAGAGCACCACGTGTAAGCATGAGGTCTCAGGTTTAGTTAGTCTGGTGGACTGCTCCATTTGGGATTTACCTGAGCTCAACAAACATTTCAGTGTATCTTTTATTTGCTGTTATATATGTGTGGCAGATGACCAGCCTTCCAGAATGCAGAGGGGGGAGTTCTGAAACCCTCCCTGATGTCCTCAAAGACCAGTCCCTGAGGAATGACTTCTTGCCTTGTCCACGGACAGGGGCCCCAGGTGCTCAATGACCACCACCTGCCTGATTTGCTTCAGTTTTGAAAGTACAGACAGAGCCTTCTGCATTGTTCAGACCCTTACTGATGTCCAGGTGGAGATCAGTGATGACTGGTCTCCTGCAGGGCCCAACTGGGACCAATACTGTTTAATAACTTCATAAATGAGATAGACAGTGGCCTCAAGTTCACCATTAGGAAGTTGCAGATAGCACTACTCTGAGTGGTGTGGTTGACACATTGAAGGAAGGAATGTCATCCAGAGGGACCTGGGCAAGCTCAAGAAATGGGCCCATGCAAATCTCATGAGGTTCAATGTGGCCAAGTGCAGGGTCCTACACCTGGGTTGGGGCAAACCCCTATATAAATACAGGCTGGGGGATGAAAGGATTAAGAGCAGCCATGAGGAGAAGGATTTGGGAGTGCTGGTGGATGAAAAGCTGGACATGACCTGTCAGTGTGTGCTTACAGCCCAGAAAGCCAACCACATTCTGGGCTGTGTCCAAAGAAGCATAACCAGGAGGTCAAGGGAGGTGATTGTGCTCCTCTACTCTTATCTGATGAGATCCATCTGAAGTACTGTGTCCAGGCTGTGGAGTCCTAAGTTCAGGAAAGATATGAACCTGCTAGAGGGGGTCCATAAAAACACCACAAAAATAATCAGAGGGTTGGAACACCTCTCCTATGTGGAAAGACTGAGAGAGTTGGGATTGTCCAGCCTGGAGAAGGCTCCAGGAATACTCTGTTGCAGCCTTTCAATACTTCAAGGGACCTATGAGAAAGATGAGTAAAAACTTTTTAATGGGGCCTGTTGCAATAGGACAAGGGCTAATGTTTTGAAACTTCAATAGTGTAGAGTATAGACTAGATATAAGGGGAAAAATAATTTGCAAAGAGGGTGGTGAAACACTGGAACAGGTTGCTCAGGGAGGTAGTAGATGGCCCATTCCTGGAAACATCCAAGGTCAGACTAAACAGGGCTCTGAGCAGCCTGACCTAGTTGAAGATGTCCCTGCTCATTGCAGAGGGGTTGAACAAGATGACCTTTTAAGCTGCCTTCCAACCCAAACTGTTCTATGATTATATGATTCTATGACTGGCTTTGGCTACACAAGCCCCAGCTGTGGGGGTCACCTCTTTTGTGGATCCATGGGGAAGCAAAACAGAGGTCAAGTTAGCAGAGGTGGTCACATGTTTAATGTGGTAAATGACACAAGGGTATTTTGAAAGATACAGAATTACCTAATTCTGCTGAAAGACTGAAACACTTTTCCAGTGGTTCGCAGGACTCTGACTTGGTCATTGTATTGTTTGTATCTGTGCAGATATGCTATGACAATTTGATGGTTTCTAATCACAGAGTATTAAGGGATCCTTAAACCAAGGCTAATATCTGCCATCAGGCTCCTAGGCACCCTATCAGCACCTTTTGAAGAGTATCAGCATTTTGTACAGACTACCGCATGGGCAATGGCTGGTAGAAGAACCTTGAACCATTTCTGCTGGGGATGGATTTCAACTTGCCATCTCCAGATGGTCTTACAGATTTACTATCTGTTCTGGCCATTTGCTTCCTCCTTTCCCACTCTGTTGTTAAGACACAGATTAAAATTCTTATTTTCTGGCAGTGCATTGAAACTAGGATGTTTTTCATTAAACATAGAATTGGAAATCATATTATAATCATTTAGATGCTAAAAAGTCAGGTTTCTGTGACCAGAAGATTTATAAAGCTTTAAGGGTCTTTCACTGAGTCTTCATACTCCTGGAAAAAAGCTTTTAAAATCAGCCAGAGATGTATAATTCCTGTGTATATATGTGTATATTTATGCACATATTTATGTGTGATTTTGAGCTCTGCACACATCTTCAGTTATTCTGCAGAATGGTGGGCATAATCCAGCTCAGCCTTTTCTTGCAGTGCTTCCAGTCAAACAGAATACAGAATATCTGTGGCCTGGAGCTGCTGTCTGTAAGCACGCTTGCCAACTAAGTACAGGACTTAAGCAAAATCTGTGCCTGATAGATTTCTCTCTGTGCTCTGAAGTCTTTGTTTACCTTTTGTTCCCCACTTGTTATGAATTGCAGACTTATAATCCTTGGTCTTTTATTGCTGATAATGCATCTTTCTTCTCCCCACTTCTCTTTGCTCTTGAAAACCAGTCAATCAGCAAAGAGGAAATAAAGTCATAAACATTAGAGTTGACAAAAAACAGATGATTCATGCTGCTTGGAAATCAAAATAAGTTTTTCCTAAGAAAAGAAATTTTGGATATTGCTTAAGTGCATCTGAAAAATATATTACTGCCTGATACTGAGTGGTTTGATAAGGGGAGTACTCTTCTGAGTGCACTGCTGGTTTGGTTCACTGGTTCACTGGCCCTGTTGATATATTGTCCTTTATTTCTTCTGAAACTCTGCTTTCTAATTTTCTGTATTAGTAATCCTATGAGCATCCTGATATACATCCCTAAGTACTTCACAGAGAAACAGACACTGACTGGGAACTGTTTTTCTTTTTCGTTCAGCATCTGGGGGATACTAAACCTGAAATGAATGAATACTTGCTACCAAGAAGCAAAAGACCTTGTGCTTATAAAAGGAAATATGCTAGTCAATATTTTATCCTTTGCTTTGTCCCCAAACTGAACATCTGGGCCTCTTTCTGAGTCACATGCAGCTGTCTGTGGGAGGCCTAAAAATACAACATGAAATACCTCACCCAAACCAGTTCCTTTGGCTACACTCACTTGGTTTCTCATGCACTTTCATTTCAGAAAAAAAATGAACATCTTTGAACTCAAATCTTAGTTTCTCGTGTCTGTATTCCATAAAAGCTGAATAACTTATGTGAAATGACAGAAAGAACCAGGGCACTAAATTATTCAGAAGCTTGCTGGGAAGATATGGGACTTATCATAATGAAGGTTAAATCCCAGCCCAGGTTGCTACTTGCTGAAAATTGCTTCTGTCTGTTTCAGTAGCTGAGGTGAGGTGTGTTGGTATTCTTATTGTACAGCCTTTGTCATCAGTCCTGTATCATATGATATGTCTATGCTGGACAACGTATGTAGAGTTTTGTGATGCCTGCTGCAGTCTGAAATGAAATAGTACGAGCATCAGCAAGCTGTTCTCCAGTGAGGGGTGTTCCCAGGGCTTACTGGCATAGCAAGGCTGCTCCCAGCCCAAGATACATTCAAGGGAGGTAGCTGCTCAGCATAGAAGTATTTCAGTGTGATATCCATGTTTGTGGCTGGAAGAACAGAGATGGGAGCTGAGGTGGAGCTTGCACATGTGCTTGGAGATGACCCCAGCAGTCAGAGCTGTTGCAACAACCAAGCAGGTCAGCATTTCAGCTGCCCCGTTGTGCCTGCCACTGTGCAGTGGGTAACTTTCCCATTCAGTTCATGAAACACGTTTACAGATGCCATACACAGTGAAAAACTACCAAAAAAAAAAAAAGGG
>JASSUY010012235.1:0-40866 GCA_032466535.1 Forpus xanthops
AAGAAATTCTTTACTGTAAGGGTGGTGAGGCACTGGAATGGGTTGCCCAGGGAAGTTGTGAATGCTCCGTCACTGGCGGTATTCAAGGCCAGGTTGGACAGAGCCTTGGGTGGCATGGTTTAGTGAGAGGTGTCCCTGCCCATGGCAGGGAGGTTGGAGCTAGAAGATCTTAAGGTCCTTTCCAACACTAACTATTCTGTGATTCTGTGTTGCTCAACCTCTGATCAGAGTGAAAAAAAGTGAAAATAAGGACTTGCCCTCTTTTAAAGTAAACTGAAAATCCTGTTACTCTTCTACACCTCTAACTGTATCCAGCCTTGAAACCCTTGTGGTCTTTTCATGACTGAAAAAGGCGCACAATTCCTCAGTCCTTGATCAGCTGGAGTTTTCAAGAAGTGACATCTGTTTCTCCCACTCTGGACATTGACAGAAGGTCCTGGCTGAGCGTAGCTGCTGAGCCAGGGTGGGGGGAGCTGTTATGAGGCCACAGAACAGGGTAAACGTATGGGTGCATGTACCCCACTGTGCTGCTGTGTGGGGGTTTGGCAGCTCCCTGCTCCCTGTTGAACCTGCTCCCATGCATCCTTTCCCAGAGGTGTCACCCAGTCAGCTTTGGGAAGTGCAGGGTGTTGGCCAGAAAAGTCTAAGGGGAAAGCTGTTCTCTGAAGCATTTGGAGAAGGAAAACCCCAAGTGTGATTGATCTTGGTTCCTCTGTTGGTTGTTGCCAGATGGCAGAGAGCATGAAGTACCCGTTCCGGCAGGGCATGCGGGTGGAGGTGGTGGATAAGAACCACGTGTCCCGGACTCGCATGGCAGTGGTGGATACGGTGATCGGGGGCAGACTGAGACTCCTCTATGAGGATGGTGACAGTGATGATGACTTCTGGTGCCACATGTGGAGTCCCCTCATCCATCCTGTGGGCTGGTCACGGAGAGTGGGCCACAGCATGAAGAAGACAGGTAGGGATTATAGGACCACAAGCATCTTCTGATTTGCTATGAACTGTCTGGACTCTGCTGTTAACAGGTCTTGACATATTAGGAGCCAGGCAGTTGCCTCAGGACCTGACAGACAATGTCTGTGTAGTCATGTGTCTGCTGCTTTTCCCTCTGGATAGATAAAAGCTCAGTGATCTGCTGCCACGTGTCAGGAAAAGGGGGCCTGTAGGGTTTCTTGCCTGAAGCAGATAGTCTATCCCCGCAGTATGAGAATGCAGAGTTTGCAACGTCAGAGGTGTTGAAAGTCTTTTTGAGGAAATTCATGCTGGCTTCTGCAAGACTGGATGCCATCAGGTTGTTTTTTTTCTGGAGTTTACAGAGAATAATTTTTGATCAGCTTAGATTGGTAGGGAAAAAAACCCAAACAAGACTCCAGCACTGCTGATCCTTTTGGTTCCATCTCTTCCTTGCTGCAGCACCCTAGTGATTACAGCTGCATGTAGAGGTGTTAGCAGTAGTGTTCAGGAAGCTCAAACATCTGCTTTCAAGCAAGCCTTGCATCATAGCCTGTGTTATGAGAAGTTGTAGAGGGACTGACCTGTTCTTATTACTCTCCTCATGGTCTCTGATCTAGGTCTTTTATAGTAGCTGAGCTCTCACCAGGAAATTAATAACCAATGTGTTTTCTTACTGCAGTTGCTGCTGGTTTCTCACCTTTGTTTCTTTCATTCCTCACAGAAGAAAAACGCAGTGAAATGTCAAACCATCCCACCTTCCGGAAGATTTACTGTGATGCTGTCCCCTATCTGTTTAAGAAGGTAGGGCAAATCAGCAGAGGAAGAAATGATACCACTTCCTTCTTGGGTATATGTGCTGCTGGGTGGGTTGTTGAGAATGGCTTATTTGTGTCTTTTACAGCTACAGGGCAGTAAGGTGTTTGGGGTGTCAAGGCTGTGCTTGGGCAGGGGCAGGTCAAGAGAGAAAGATAGAAAAACTAGAAGACAGTGACAGATTGAGGGACTTGGGTGAAGGGCAAGTAGTTGCTTGGAGCTTTGAGTTGGAGAGGGAAGATGATTGCATGGGAGAGACCAGTTCAACAAGGAGCTAGATCATATTGGTAAGAACTGAGATGAGAAGGGGACTTGCTTTGCTGTGAAGCAGCAGCTGAGTACTAGGCCTGACACTTGACTGACCAGAGCTCTGGCAGGAGATTGCTGGCTCAAGCATAGCATTGGTTTGCCTGCCTCTTTGTATTTCTTGTAATATTTCTTTCATCAACCAACTTGGGTTGAGCCAAGTAAAGAAGCTGTAATCTGCGTTTGGTGTCGGGATGGGACTGTCCCATACCCCTGACAGCACATGGTATACCAGAGTCTCCCTTAGGTACGAGCCGTTTATGCTGAAGGTGGATGGTTTGAGGAAGGCATGAAACTGGAGGCCATTGACCCCCTGAATTTGGGCAACATTTGTGTGGCCACTGTTTGCAAGGTAAGTTCAGCGGGCAGAAGGGTGTCTGTTTAGCTGAGAACTCAGCCTCTCCTCAGGATTTTGCAAATTAGTAAGATTGGGCAGGATTTTGCATTGGGAAAGGGCTGTCAAAAGAGGTAGGCAGCTGCTGTGTGAAAGAATCAGAGTGTTACCTCAAAGATACAAGGAACTGATGAGACCAGCTGTTGTCCATGTGTACCTAAGTGGACAGCATGAAGATGAGCATGCTTGATCTGCAAGCTAACTGTCCAGTGTGTGTGACTGGCAACCATCCTTCTTTCACCCTTGGGTGTCCAGTGGGAAAGATTTGTTCTCCAGTTCTTGGAATGCATAAAGAGATGCCTCTAGTGCTATCTTGAGGAGAGAGAGAAGACCAGAAGAGTTGCAGGGTGACCTCTGTGTGGGGAGTAGTGCATCTTTATGGGCATGCTTTCACTGATACAGGAGCTGAGGATGGATGTGTCTTCTGCAGTCTCTCTTGACGAGGTGGTAGTGAGCTCTATTCCTGTGCTAGTGTTGGGGAAGTAAATTGCTTGGCCAGGTTTCCTCAGTCAGGTGCACTGCATGTCCTGAAAATGTGGCATCAACTTGGGTTTTTCTTGCTCCCTTCAGAATCTGTTTGCCCCTGTAGAACCCAAGCAGACACCTGAGGTTTGGCGAGGAGTTACTAGGAGAGCTCTTTGTGTTTGTAAAATGCTCCCTTCAGCCATTGCTTGGAAATGTGAAGAGGTTGGGGCAGACATGCCTATCACATTTGATAGGAACAAGTTACCAGGGAGTGACAGGATGGGGCAAGTCTTGTTGCTGTAGGAGTAGCAAGTTTGAAGGTGGTGCTCTTCCCTTCTGCCTAGTAACGAATTCATGACCTGGCAGTTGTGGTGGGTCTCTGAGCTGCCAATAAAGTCTGTTTCTGAGGGAGAACAGAGCTTGATGACCATTCCTGGCTGAATCCTTTTCACCAGACTCTTAGCCTTGGTCCCGGTCCAGCAGAAATTGCTGCTGCTTTGGGGACTAGCTTTTGTTGGCTGACATACAGGGAGAAGCTACTGCATGCCCTGGAGCATATAACATTGCATTTTACTCTCTAGCAACAATTCTGATACCTCTGTTGGGATTCCTGGGGGGATCTTTTGAGAGGAGAGGTTTTAGAGGAAGCGAAGCTCTACACTCATGCTCTTCACTCCCATCTCAGGTCCTCTTGGATGGGTATCTCATGATCAGCATTGATGGAGCCACGTCTGATGATTGCTCTGACTGGTTTTGCTATCATGCCTCCTCACATGCCATCTTTCCTGTCAGTTTCTGTCAGAAGAACAACATCACTCTGACCCCTCCAAAAGGTGAGATTTGAACTCTGCCCTATGGTACAAACCTGCAGGGTCAGGTTCAGGTGAATCAAAACCAAAATGTCCTAGTCTGCCTGTTTTCAGGACAATAGGGCTGGTTCAGAGATCCAGTCAATTTTTGCTCTGCCCATATGCCAAGTCTTACTACTTTGTGGAAGGAAGTACTATCTCTAGAGGGCATTAATGGCATGGTGGATAGCTTCTGTTAGATCAGCAGGAGAGATGTAAGATCCCCAAACTGAACAGAATCAAAAATTTAAAGGACAAGGAGGGTTGGAAGGTGCAGAGCCATTTCTGCATGACTCGATACTTAAAAGTGGCAGGAGTCACCTCTATTCTTGTATGAATAAATCTGAGACTAGTATTTCTGCAAAATCTGGAGAGACAATCACCCTTGGAGTATTTTTACTGCTTTGTATGGCCATACCCAAAAAGACTGGCTCTGAATTTCTGTGTTGTACCACTTTTGTGCAGTGCTATTCTGTCCTCCTTTGCTGGTGGGAGAAAGACTGGTCTTAGTGGTGGGCTTTGAACATACTTCCTGCTACTTCTCCTCACCTTTCTCTGTGGTCTGGATGTATGACTTGACTTAGATGTTCGGAGTTGCAGCTTACAGTGTTCTGTATTTGCTTCCTGGAGGGGGATGCTGACCTGCTATGGAGCCTGTGGAGGGAAGATTTGTGTCCAAGATCAGGATCAGTCTATATATGCTGATTTATGAAACTGCTTTGCAATCAGTTGCTATGCCCCCTTCCTGCCTATTCTGCCTTTTCCCCCAGTTGGTCTCTTCAGTGATTGCCTTTTTCTTGGCACCATGTCTTCCTGCTGCAGGGCAAGATGCAAGGACCTTCAAGTGGGAAAGTTACCTGGAAAAGACTAAATCAAGACCTGTTCCAGCACGACTCTTCAACACAGTGAGTGCTGCTAGGAAGAAAAGAGGTGTAGGCATGCTTGCAGTGTGGTTGTCACAGAGTGGTTGAGGTTGGAAGGCACCTCTGGAGGTCATCTTGTCTAACATCCCTGCTCAGGCAGGGTCACCTATATTGGGTTGCCCAGGACTGTGTGCAGACAGCTTTTGAATATCTCCATTAATGGACATTCTGGAACCTCTCTGGGCAGCCTGTGCCAGTGCTTAGGTGCCCTCACAGTGCAGAGTGTTTTCTGATGTTCAGAGGAAACCTGTGTTTCAGTTTGTGTCCATTGCCTCTGGTCCTGTCCCTGGGCACCACTGAGAGGAGCCTGGATCTGTCTTTACACCTCCCTTCAGGCATTTATATACATTGATAAGATTTCCCTGAGCCTTCTCCAGGCTGAACAGTCCCAGCTCTCACAGCCTCCCCTCATATAAAAGATGAGCCAGTGCCCTCATCATCTTCCTGACTCTTTGTGGAACTGTCTCCACTATGTCCATGTCTCTCTTGTACTGGGAAGCCAGAGCTGAACATAACACTCCAGGTATGGCCTCACCAGTGCGGAGCAGAGGAAAAGCCCTGTTTGGCTGATTGAGATGAGCAGTGTCATACCTTTGTGAATGTAATGGTATCTTGTTCCCTCCAAGCATGGCCTGTGATTCTGTAGTACTTTCAAGAGCTCCAGGCTCCTTGTGGGTTCTGCACTGCTTACTGCCTGTGGATATGTGGGTGAATGGGAGTCAGCTTTGCACTGGCAAAACTGCTGCAGCACCTGTGCCTGTGCTAGTCTTTCTGATCTCCCAGGGCTATGAGGCTGATGGGTTTGATCAGATGCTCGTTAACTGCTGCCTGCTGCTCCACCTAGGTTGGGATCTTGGTTCCAAAGGCTGGACTGAGACTAAGGCCACAGCAGGCCTTGGATCTGTTCACGTGTGCCCCCTTCTTGTATGTGACTGGTTGGTTCTGTTGTGTCACTGTGGACTTGCTCTCTCTGTGCTTGCTTTAAGTTGGAGGCTAGCGTATTCTAGGGTGCTGATGGTCAAATGTGGATTTGGACTGGGTCCTTGAGTTTTCTTTTTTCATGTTTTCTGCCACCAGGACTGCCCAAACCATGGCTTCAAGGCAGGCATGAAGGTGGAAGCAGTGGACCTGATGGAGCCCCGGCTCATCTGCGTAGCCACGGTGAAGCGTGTGGTCCACCGTCTCCTTAGCATCCATTTTGATGGCTGGGACAACGAGTATGACCAGTGGGTGGACTGCGAGTCTCCAGACATTTATCCTGTGGGGTGGTGTGAGCTGACAGGCTACCAGCTTCAGCCACCTGTTGTTCCAGGTGAGGGAAGATTTTACTGTGGTTTCTAACACTAGAGGCAAAGGTTTCCCTCTTCCTTCTCTATGAATGGCTCCTCGTTTTTTTGGGGCTTTGTAGGGAGGAAGAAATGGCCTCCTTGATTTGTGCTGGCTACCATAAGTCTTCTTGCTGCCACACACTCTAGTAGCTGGCAGAGGGAGGAGTCTGTGGTGGGGAGAAAAGAGCTTGAGATTCAAGGTTGGCTCTGTTTTCCCTCTGTTTCCCCACCTACACACCAACAGAGTATTGCTCCTGATGAAGTTGAGTAGAGTTCCAGGTGGTCCTATCCCTGCACAGCTCCCTTTTATTAAGCCTACCTACAGCCTCAGCCATGTAGCAGGGAGAGTTTGGCCCCTGCTCCCTTTTCTCATCAATTCTCTGGCTCTGTCTGTTAAAAGGTAAGAGCATCCCTCTCAAGAGTTTATTCCTTCCCTTCTCATGAGGAGGCCGCTGCCTCACCTTTTCAGTTATTTTCCTTCTTATGCCAAGCTACAAACCTTGGTTCTTTACTGCCCCTGCCAAACCTCTGCTGGGCCTCTCTCCCCTGTGCTGCCCCAGCCTGCTCCTGGGCCCTCGCCTGGAAGCACAGACAGCAACTACACCAGAGCCATGCTTTCTCCTCAGCTGCTTGTCTTGGGAAGAGGGCGTTAGCTCGGGGGGCGGGTGTATCTTGTTTCTCGCTTATGTCACTTCATCCCAGTTACCTACTGGTTATGGGACTTGGCTTTCGTTTCCCTCTCGTCTCCATGACAGAGCCCACAACTCCAGCGAAGGCCAAGGAGGTGCCCAAGAAGAGGAAGAAACCCTATGGAAAGAAGAGTGAGTGATGTTTGGTTAGTGCCCTCCCGCCCGCTCGCTCGCAGGCTGGGCCCAGTTAGAGGAACCCTGTCCACGTCCTTTCAGAGCAGGAGAGAGAGGCCTTGTCTTGCTGTGGATGCCCTCACTCAGCTGTGGGTTTGACAGCACAGCTTCATCCTTCTTAACTGCCCTATTACCTAAAAGAGCAGAGAGCTCTGTGTGTGGGAAGGATCTGTTTCACAGTCTACTTTCTGTTGGCTGAGGTATAGATGGCGCTTGCTTCCAGGTGTGAGGTTGTGCTGCTTTCTCTACTGTGTTTGTGGTAGGAGTGAGATTGCTGCAGCTGAAGGGTAGCTGGAGAGCAATCTTGCCTGCTTTGTGCTGAGGGAAAGAAGGCCTTAAGGTGGCTGAAGAGGCCAGTAGAGGGGCTGCACCATGTTACTGTTTAATCTTGTTGTTGTGATCATTGTTGCAGTAGCTGTGGCAAATCGTACAGACAGACAAGAAATTCCTTCCTGGGGGGTGGAGAGAAAAGGACATATAAAGAATTTAAAGACATCTAACCTAAGTAAAAATGTCAGTTAAAAATGAAATTAATTAATGTTACAATGTCCATGCCTTGCAGTCAACATGCCCATTGCCCAGACAGGTAAGCAAAGCTGACTCCAGACTGATTCCAACAGGACTCACTCCTTGGAAGTTAAGCACACGCTGAAGTGCCTTTAATGGAGAACATGGAGGAGCGTATCTTGAGATGATAACTGTAGAGTTTTTCTCCAGTAGGGCATTTCTGTGGAGTAACCAGTTGACAGCTAATGGCCATGTAGCTTGCTGGTCAGTTGTGCTGGTCCCTGGCCTGTGGTTTCTCAGGAGCAGGGTTGCTGATTTTCCAGGGAAGAAGAAACATGCTTTTCCCCATGCTCTGTTGTCTCTTTGTTAAGGAAAAAAGTTACCGGTCAAAACCCGCAACATCAAGCAGACTACCAAGAAGCCGCCTGCTACGAAAGCGAAACGAGAAGCAAAAGCTGCCAGCAAGGCTTTGCCAGAGCCATCACCTGATGAGAGTAAGGGAGTGAGTTACTCTACCCAGCAGGCGCGTGCAGCTCTCTCACATACATCCGGCATACCACCAGCCCTCCAAAGGCCTGTGCTGCTTCTTGGCTATGTAGGCATGGGTGCCCTCAGGCAGGGAAAGGAGTCCTTCTTCTCTCCTTCAGAGACAGGCAGAGTGGAAGAAAGCTCTTGCCTGCTTTCCCTGGGAAGGGTTGCCTCCTGAAAAGGTTTGATGGCACAAGTATAGATATCTTGATACTGCTGATGCCCACTGATGGCCTATCTGCCCTACTGAGCAGTCTGATTACGTGAGGTCAGTCTGTGAGAAGAGACAAGATGGACGTGTCCAAGGTGTGCTGCCACAATCCAGTCCCTATAAGGGCTGGCGCAGCATGTGAACACAGTTTGTTGTGCTGACCGTCAGATGTGCTGACCAGAAAAGCATCTGGCAGCTGGGTCACCTACCAATCCTAGTGGATATTGGGGAAGAGGGCTGGATGCAGCACTTTGTACACATGGGGATGAAGCCTCATGAAAGTTCCTGTTACTGAAAGAGGGTTAATTTCCCCTTTGTGGACACAGACAAGTAGAGAATGGACCCCATGCTATTGTTCCCTAGGAGAAGTTGTTGGGAGCAGGCAGCTGAATGCTGCCAGGGTTTAGTCCCATCCTGATTGCTGTTGTGGTCATGGATAGCTTTGCACTGGCAAGACAGGGCTGCCTATTATAGTAAGAGGCCCTCAAGAAGTGGGCTGAAATCCTGAGGTGTTTTGAGCATCTGCATGAACAGATCAGGTTCTGGGGTGCTGCAGATAGAGTGAGGCAGAATGGGCTCATTTTACTTACTTATTTTCCCCTCTCTATTTCTTGCTAGTCATTGCCACCCAGGTGAAAGAAGAAACAATCGACCCCTCGATAGCAGAGTTTGAAGACATGGAGCTTCCAGTTCCTATCAGCAGCATAAAGCAGGAGGAGGTCACAGACTGATCCTGGAGCATCCCCCAGCTGCCTACAGCAGCCTGCATTTCACTTTTTGTGGCTCTTTGGGAAGGGTCCTGGCAAAGGGAAGCGGGAGACTACGAGAGCCTTCCTTCTTTGAGGCAGACCACCCTGTGACAGCATGACGACTCTGCTTTCCTAGCGTGCAAGAAAACTTCCCCCAGATTTGTAATTTTAGTCCCTGGGAGCCAGACTCCAGAAAGGAGTGTGACCAGGCTGGGGTTGTGTGTGTCTGGCTTTAGAGGTGCCTTTGAGCAGGAGCTCCCAAGGGGGAAGGAGGCTGCTGGAGCACAGAGGGGCAGTTTGGGTTCTTGGCTGTGGCTGGAGATGGTGAATTGCAGTCTGAGATGATGTGGTACAGGTCACATGTGTCAGGAAATTGGCTGACCTTGTAGGACATCAGTGCTGTGCTCCCTGGTCTAAGCCCTGATAGCCTTGAGAAAGTCAGGACAGGAAGAGTAGAAAGAGGTGAAAAAAACACACCAAAAGGGATGATGATGGCTCTTGGGGGAGCAGGAGACCTCTTTGAGTGTCGTCATTCCTTGGGTTTGAACCCAGAGCTGCAGAGGACATGGTGTACAGTTTGAATTTTACATTTTTGTAGCAGTCCTACTGTAAGCACAATCTACAATCTGTACCTTAAAGCCCTATGAATTAAAACTTGAGGAAGAGGCCAAAGGTTTGTTTATTGCTTTCTGGGCAGCCAAAATACCAGGTTTTAGGGGAGAAGAAGAGAGCTCTAAGTGCATCAGTAGAAGTCAGCAGTGGTCTGGAGTGGTTTGGGTTTTTATGGTTTTTGAGAGATGCAGTAGCATTTTTCTGTGTGCTTGCTGCTGTTAACTTGCCAGTTCTGCATAAGGGCTGCATATGACATTAGATAACTTAAACAAGGGATGTCATCTCCCATTTTAGGGCAAAACAGTAACATTCCTCTCTCCAGCCTCAAAGTTGAGGAGAAAAAACAGGTCGGTATGGCAACAGTGAGGAAAACCAGTTTTGAATCTGGAGCAAGTCCCTGTGAGCTGTCTGCAGGTGAGGGTGTGTCTGGCAGTGCCACTGCAGGGCAAGCAAGTGCCTCCTTGTCAAATCCGATGGGGACAGCCTTGGCCATGCTCCCTCAAGCTCCCAGGCGAGAGTTTGTCATGCTAAAATAGTTCCTGCTTTTCATGACCAAAACAACTAAATGTTGGCAAGCTGTCTGTAGAGCATGGGGTAGAGACTGGGAGTAATTAACACAATCTTCCTCTTTTTTCCCTTCTAAAGAGGGGAAAAAAGCCTTTCACCAGAGAGGAAAGAAAGGGCCGTGGGGCAGCAATGGAACACAGGTGGGAGAAATGGGGAGGGTCTGTGTCAAAGTTGGTGTGAGATGTGCCATTTTGGCCCACCCCTAACTGTGTCCTGGGAGAGGGAAACCGTGGTGGGGTGAGCATGATAGGGGAGGGAGGTTTATCAAAGGCTTTTGATGGGGCCTGCCTGCCTCTGGCTGCTGCCTCTCCCAGCACCTCTGCCTCTTGTCACTGACTTGTCATAAATGGCTTAATGCAAGGATGAAGCCATTGCAATTCTCTCTTGCCAAACAGCTGGGCTTGAGAGCCACCTTCTTCATAGGATGGTAATGTCCAAATGCCTTCAGCTTTCTTAGATTTAGATTAGATATTGGGTAGATTTAGATACTAGGAGATGTTCACTATGAGGGGTGCTGAGGCCCTGGCAGTGTTCAAGGCCAGGTTGGATGGGGTTTGGAGCAACCTGGTCTAGTGAAAGGTGTCCCTGCCCATGGCAGGGGGTTGGAAATTGGGTGAGCTTTAAGGTTGCTTCCAACCCAAACCATTCTGATTCTATGATTCTTCTTTGTTTTTTTTTTTGGTTTTTTTTTTTTTGCTGTAGCCATAGAAGAGTTTGTCTTTTAAAGCCTTCTCAAGATGAACAAAATTCTGACTTTAAAATGGGTCTGGCAGGTCCCAACCTGGCCTGCCATGAGGAATAAGTTGGGCACATGCTTATGATGGGATCAATAATCCCATTCAGTCGACAGGGCCACTTGATCAGATTTTGCAGGACATAGAAAGGTTTCGTTCTGCTTATGTTTTAATTCTGAGGATCTGCTGGGAATTCAGGCAATGTTTCCACTGATGATGATTATTGTGTTTCCTGCTCTTAAGACCTGAGCCTGAGCAGGATCTTACACTCATGCTGTTTGCATTCCCACTCATAAAAACAAAACGAAACTTGTGGATTCCAGCTTTTCCATATGGCTGGAGGGAGCCTCGGGAAGAAAAACCAAGAATGTGTCTTTGTTGTTCAAATCGCCAAAGCATGCTGCAAACACTGCAGAAGCTTTTTGTACCAGGTCTTTCCAGGGTTGTGTCTCTGTGTCCTGTAAAACCAAACCCTGTATCTTTGGCAAATGAGCATTGCTTTGGTGGCACCAGCCTTTCTCCTTTGAATCTTGTTCCATATCCATGTTGCTCTGGTGGGGACAAGTCTAGAAATCCTGTTGCAGCCTGCACGTTTCCTAAGCTCTGCTCTTGAAGCTTCTGGCTGGTGATTTACCTGACCTCTTTTTCTTGCTGGGCTTGCTTGCAGCCTTGGTCTTGTCTCCCCAGCCAGGGCAGGTTTGGAAGGTGGGGGAAAGCTTCACTTTCAGCCCTCTGGCTTCTGTAGGAGACCCACAGGTGGCCCCTACACGGAGATTGAGTTTGTCGATCCACCTGGAAACATGGCAGGAGATCAGGGAAGGAAATGGGATGGGGGCAAAGGAGAGGTGAAATTCGGTGCCTGTGAGTGGGCACAGGTCACTTCACAGCCAGGCTGTCACCTGGGTCACATTTGAATACCTGAATATGTGCCTACCCCAGCCTGTGGCTGCTTTCTCTGTGCCAGGAAAGCGTGGGCTACTTCAGTCCCTGCACACAGGCACATGCTCTGTCTCATCACCATGTCCCAAACCAGCCAGCATGCTATGGGCTCCCGGTGCGGCAGGGTGCAGATGTCCTGTGGGGCCGTTCCAGCCTTGTGGCACTCACCGGCGCAGGGGAAGGAGCTGGCAGTCACAGTGGAAAGGCACACCCCGCAGGTTGAGGATCTCCAGCCCAGTGAAGTTGCTCATATTGGGAATGCTGCTCATCTTGTTGCCCTCCAGGTAGAGGCTTCGGATCTTGGGGCCAAGGCCAATGAAAGCACCAGGGGAAATCTGCAGTGAAGGGAGAGGGTCAATCAGGGGGTGCTGGTGGGTGCAGGAGAGCCAGTCATTGCCCCTCCACTACCAGTTATCCTAGGGGGGCTGCAAGCCTCTCCTCAACCTGGTGGCCACATGAAAGAGCCATTTTAAACAGCAGGGACTGTGAAAACTCAACTGGTGTCAGTCACATTTTAGGACTCATTAGACCCTGTTCAGCCTTCTTAGAAATAAAGAAGGTGACATGCAGGAGGTATTAAAGTGATCCCTGGGTGCTCTTATGCTCATAGAATCATAGAATGATTTGGGTTGGAAAGGACCTTAAGATCATCTAGTTCCAACCCCCTGCGATACGCAGGAAAACTCACTAAACCATGTTACCCAAGGCTCTGTCCAGCCTGGCCTCGAGTACTGCCAGCGATGGAGCATTCACAACTTCCCTTGGCAAACCATTCCAGTGCCTCACCACCCTCACAGTAAGGAACTTCCTCCTTATATCCAATCTAAACTTCCCCTGTTTAAGTTTAAACCCATCACCCCATGTCCTATCACTGCAGTCCCTAACAAAGAGTCTCTCCAGCATCCTTATAGGCCCCCTTCAGCTATTGGAAGGCTGCTATGAGGTCTCCATGCAACCTTCTCCAGGCTGAACAGACCCAACTTTCTCAGCCTGTCCTCATACGGGAGGTGCTCCATCCCTCTGATCATCCTTGTGTCTCTCTTCTGGACCTGCTCCAACAGCTCCATGTCCCTTATGAGAGTGCTGCTAATGCCACTTTCTTGAGAGAATGGAGATATTCAGAGTAATAGTGAATGAAGTCACAGGGCAGCCCATAAGAGGAGAAATACGGCTAGGTTTGGGGGTTGGGGAATGCTCTGAACTCCACTGAAATTGTGTGTCTTTCAAGACTGGAGGCAATAAACCTGTCCCAAGGGAGCTGTAAACAAGGCTGGAGCAAGGCAATGCTCTGGGCAGGCCTGAAGGTGTCTCTTCCCAGCCAGGCTATGGACAAAACCCTGAAGCCTTGGGAGTTTGGAGACATCTGCTTGGATGCCCTTACAGAGGCCACCAGCCCCTACAGGTCAATGGAACAAGATGGGACCAGTGGCTGTGTCCCGCGGTGACTCTGCCCCTCGGGTCCCTAACCCCACGCACCCACTGGAGGCCCATGTTGTCCAGGTAGAGGTGCTGCAGGCTGGAGGCCACGGGCAGGAACACTCCATCCCCCATGCGCTTGATGGGGTTTCGGGACAGCTTCAGCTCGCTCAGGGCAGGCAGGCCGTGCAGGGCTGCTGTGGGCACCTCTGCCAGCTGGTTTCCCTCTAGGTGCAGCTTCTCCAGCATTGTGGTGGGAGCCAGGGCTGTGGGAGCGATGTGCTTGATGGCGTTCCCTGCAAGGTAGAGCCAGCGCAGCCCTCCTGCCCCAGCCAGGTTACCCTCTGCCAGCTCCCCAATGGTGTTGTGCTGCAGATGGAGGGAGATGAGGTTGGGCAGGAGCTGGAAGGCACCTATGGGCAGGTGAGTAAAGGCGTTACGGTCCAGGTCGAGGTAGGCCAGCCGTGGGGCACCCTCAAAGGCGGTGGCTGCCAGGGTGGAGAGGACATTGTCAGTGAGGTAGAGGTAGACCAGGCTCTCCAGTCCCTGCAGTGCCCCAGGGTGCAGCACCCTGATGCTGCAGCTCTGCAGGTGGAGGGACACCAGCTCCTTCAGGCCAGGGAAGGCACCCGGTGGCACCATCCCAAAGGCGTTTCGGCGCAGGTCGAGCAGGCGGGTATCCTTGGGGAAGCCCTGGGGGATCTCCTGCAGGCCCTTGTTCTCACAGGACCCGTGGTGGAAATCGGGTGAGCAGGAGCACCCACGGGGGCACTGCCTGCTGCTGCCTGCCCTCGGCTGCTCTGATGGTGCGACAGGGATGGGGGGCAGCTCGTGGTGGCCACATCTCATCTCGGGGGGCCTCAGTGAGTCCAGAGTCCGGCCGCGGAGGGCAGTGGGTGCTGCACAGGTCCCCTCCACCTGTACCCGCTCCCTCAGCAGCCAGCGGTGGAAGGGGCGCAGGAGGCAGGAGCAGAGCAAGGGGTTGCTGGCCAGGTTGACCCTCACCAGTGCCCCAGCCCCAGCCAGGGCCGGCAGCCCCTGCAGCTGGTTAGCATGCAGGTCCAGAGTGCGCAACCGAGGGCTGCGGGTGAAGGCTTCAGCCGCCACGTCCTGCAGGGCTGCATGGTCCAGGAAGAGGTGCTTCAGGGAGGCCATGGCCAGAGCCTCCTCGGCCAGGCAGGTGATGGGGTTATGGCCCATGTCCAGCCGGGTCACCCCCTCCAGCCTGGCCAGGGCCTCGGCAGGCAATGCCTGCAGCTCGTTGTGGTCCAGGCTCAGTCTGTGCAGCACAGGCAGGGTGGCGAAGGCCTCGCTGCCCAGCACATGGAGGGTGTTGTAGGACAGCCGGAGCCACCTGAGGACCGACAGGCCCTGGAAGACCATGTCTGGGAGGTAGACCAAGGCATTTGCCCTCAGGTCAAGGACAATGAGGGACCCCAGATGGCCAAAAGCACCTGGCTGGATCTCCTCAATGCGGTTCCCCTCCAGAATGAGCTGCTGGAGGGAGGACAGCCCGTCCAGGGACTCCTGGTAGAGGATGGCTATGTCATTGGAGGCCAGGTTGAGGTAGACCAGCCTCCCCAGCCCTCGGAAAGCCCCTTCCTCCAGCTTTTCCACCTTGCAGCGCTGCAGGTCCAAGTGTGTGAGGTACGGGGTGCTGAGGAAGGCTCCCGCTGGGATGACCACGAAGCTGTTGCCCCGGAGGTCCAGTTTCTTGGTGAGCTGTCAGTCACACAGTTCAAACACGGAGTTACCGCAAGGCTGCCACCATCACCCGCTCCCTGTCCCTTTGCTCACCTGCGGGATGGTGGTGGGGATGGCCGTCATGCTCCCGTTGAGGCACAGGACATGGGCATGGAGGTTATCACAGACACAGGGTATGGGGCAGCGGGCAGCAGCCATCTGCCCCAGTGCCACCGTGAGCAGGAAGAGCCCCCAGGACAACCTCATGGCGGAGGGTACCTGTGGCTGTGGAGATAGGGGTGTGAAGCCAAGAGAGTGTCTCCAAACAGCCGTGTCCACCAGCACCGGGTGCCAAGGGGGCTGTTGCTGTGCTGTCTCCTGCTTCCACACAGTGATTTTACAGGTCATAAACAAGGAAGAGAGTGGAAGAAGCATTAAGAATGGGAAGTGAAGGGCATAGACAGCAGGGCTCCACTTGCAGACCTGAAAGCTAAGCTCCCTGAGGGACATTCGGGAGCACCTACATGGGGCTTGGTGTCACTTGTGGGGAACTGGCTTGGAGCAGATACTCCCCCCCCCCCCCCATTTTCTTCGTATAGCTCGAGCATAAAATGATCTTGATCTGTACAAGGTATCAATATGCCCCCTACCAGAGGCTTGGGTTTCATGTAAGGCAAGCAGGTATAGCCATTCACAGGATGTGATCACGCTGGCTGAGCTGCCACCTCTTAATTGCAACTGCCCTATCCCTGTCACCCTGGCCGCTTCCCACCCCACAGTTCAGTGCCTCCCGAGCTATTCATAGCAGGGTTTGCCATAAATCACCACTGTTTAGCAGCAGGACGGAGGGGTTGGGTTTGGCCAGGCAGAGGTGAGCCTCTGGGGTGGAGGTGCCAGAGAGAGGCCAAGGCTAGGAGGAACACAGAGGGGGCGATGGGGCTGCAGCTATGGTCAGTGCACCCCCCCTAAGCTCTGGGGAGCAGAAGCAGTGGGGTCTGTAATGTAACTCATGGAGCCACACGGTGCCCATCCCTTTGCCCACCTTGGTTCCTCATCCCCCATGGCTCCATCCCCATTCTGCCCTCCATCCACCACCAGAGTCAGACCCCCCACCGCCCCCCCCCCCCCCCCCACTCAGGTCACCAAGCCCCCCTGTGCAGCCACCGGCCAGTGCCACCAAAGTGATACCCCCATCTCAGCCCCCATCCACATGCCAGGCATCACACCCCACTGCACCCCACACACCTTGGGGGTCACCCACCCGGGGCCTGGGGGTACCTGGAGCTCAAGGAGTGGTAAGGAAAGGGAGGAGAGCAGCCGGCCACCCCGTGCAGCAGCAGTCCAGCGCCTGTGCCAGCGTTTGCTCCCCCTGCAGCAGTGAGAGCTGAAAGGGGCCCGTTGTGTCGCTTTCCCAGCAGCTCTCACCACACGGAGCCAGAAATGCAAGAGGAGGAGGACGGGGGGGTGTGGAAGAAGGGGAGGCCAACCTTGGAGAGAGGGCAGAGACGCAGTCATCACCTCCCTCCTTGTATCACAGGGGTCTGGGAGCCCAAGCCCAGAGTGCCCCAACACCAGCCCAGCCAGAGCCCGCATGGGGTTTGCACTCGCTGTTGTCCAGGCTTTGCTTTTTCTTTCCTTACCATCTAAGTCACAGGCGCTACAGAGCTGCAGGGCAGAAAGGTGACATGCAGCCAAGATGGAAACGGCAGCAGTAAGCCTGAGCTGGCAGGGCGGGCTATGGGCTGTGCCTCATTTACAGCCCTGTCGTCTCCTCATTTTGCTTCTCTGCTTGTTTCCGAGAGGCCAGGGGTGGCAGCGCCTGTGTGAAACAGATGAATTTGCTGCAGAAGGGCACGGAGGGCTTTGTTTTCCTCCCCAACTCTCATTTCCCTTGTTTGGCTCTGGGCTTCATTCCCCAGGAAACACAAGCAGAGCTGCAGCCTGACAAAAATCTCATACTAATGCTTCTCTCCCTTTCAAGCCCTTCCCCTCTTCAGCAATCTCAGCTGCCAGAACCAGTATCCTGGCATCCTGGTGCCACCTGTGTATGATGGACAGGCTGGATGGGCTCAAGCCTTCCTGGCTGTGGCCTTGGGCTGGCACCCCCATCATCCCTGCAGCTCCCAGGGTGCTTACTGCTCCCATGACACAGGGTGATCCAAATGCACCTTTGTGGCACTGCGTTTGTGCTCATCTCCACCCTGTTACCCAGGGAGGAGCACTGGGGATATAGATCTAGAGGGGCTGAACCTGCCTTGGGCTGGAGGAGTCACCCTGGGCAGCTCAGTGCCTGCGTCGAACCACCAAGACCCATCCTGAGGTGGTGGTGGCCTTGGGGAGGACCACCTGAAGGGAGCAGTGTCTGCTCTGGGTGCTCTGGCTGGTGGTCTTTGCCTGTGCCTGCTGCATGCCATAAGCGTGGCTGGGCCATTATGCCCCTCCAAGCATCATCCCTGGCAGTGTTCAAGGCCAGGTTGGACAGGGCTTGGAGCAACCTGCTCTAGTGGAAGGTGTCCCTGCCTATGGCAGGAGCTGGAATTGGATGGGCTTTAAAAGCCATTTCAAACCGAACAGTTCTATGATCCCTTGCAGATGACCTTGCAGCACTGCCTCTTCCCCATGCTGGAGGCTGGTTTCTCCCCACACCTCATGGGCATCGCTACCCTCTGCTTAAGGGACAGCGGCATGCAGCAGCTCTGGCCGGGCGCTTGGAGGGGTCCGGGGAACCTGAACCACAGCCTCTGCTGTGACCACCCTGTGCCTCCATGGCACACCATCTGCCAGCTGATGTGGGGCTACCTGCACAGCCACCACCACTGCCCAGCACACCTCGCTCCCCACCACGTGGCCCCTTCACCTGTTATCCTGGCCGGGTCCTTCCACCCCTGCATGGCTGACTACAAAGGCACCAACACCTCCCTGGCTCTGCTGGAGGACCATGGGGAGGTCGAGGTGTGGAAGCAATCACCCTGGCACTGAGAGCCACATCTGCCTCTTTTCCCCAGCTTTTAGTTTGTTCGCTTACCCAGCAGTGACCTAAAGCAAAGCTTCAGCTTCTACCCAGGCTGGAGAGAGGCAGCCAGCTTTTGCTCTCTGACAGGGCATGGCAGCAGACTTGAATTTCCACTTTGGCGGGGCGTAACCCACCTCTACCAGGCCAGATACTTTTGCTTTCCATGAAAGAAAATGTTCTACTCTGCTGGTAAGGAGCACAATCCTACTGCTACCACTACAGGGTTTCGCTGCTCACACATCATAGAATCGACTAGGCTGGGAAAGACCTTTAAGATCATCAAGTCCAACACCCCAAACTGCTCCATGCAGACCTAGCTCTGCACCACTGCTGCCTGGCCAGGCTATGTTCAAATTAAAAACGCTACTGCCAAGAGCAGTGCTTTTGAGGTGAGACAGTTGCACAAGACAGGCTGAAGAAGTACTGGAATGACCCTATCTTCCTTCAGGGTACCGCTGGGAAACAGCCCTCCTCTGGGAGCATCTTCTGCTGGAAACAACAGTTAACAATTCCCATACTCTTTCTCCCTAATCTTTAGGGACTTCTGAGTCCCTGTCCCTCCTAGAAGCAATCTGGTTTCTGCAGAGACTGTAACTTCTACCCTCACACCCCCCTTTTTCCTACGGATGTCTGACTATGCCACTGAATACCAGGACCAGGAAAATCCTGCTACTAAATAGTGCCTGCTTTTGAAAAAACACTTAGTGATCAGCATCTCAAACTTGTTCTGCTGCTATGGCTGCTCCAAGCTTCCCGCACACATTCACCCCACAGGTCGATGTGGGAGCAGCAGCATCCCTCTGACCTTTAGCAGGCTCTGTGTATGCACACACGCACACTGAGCTCCACCAGACCCACTGCAGATTACCTCCTGTACAGTGTAACCCTTTGGCTGGGTCTCTACATCATGTTCCTTTTCTCCATGACCCTCCTCCAGCACAGAGTGACATGAAGAGCAGCAAGACACCAAGGATCCTCAAGGTAAAGCTATGTTCAACACTCACAGAAAACAGAGATTCTTTTATGTCCTAGTTTTGCCCTAAAACTGATGGCAAAACATTACAGGTTTGCTTTGCATCAGACAGCTGAAGAAATGAGCCAGGAATGAGGTGGAAGAGGCAGGGCTCGGCCTGCAGTGATTGATGCTCCTTCTGCAGGCACAGGTACCTTCAATTCAGTTGGTTTTCACCCATTTAGACACAGGGGAGTTCCCAGCTTCAGTCAAGAAACAAAGAGAAGATGTATTTTGCTGTTAGGGCAGCCTTTGTTTTAACAAGGAACACTGCTCTTACATGAAGAGCAGCACCTTTTACACCTCAGGCTAGACACTGCTTTCCTGAGCCTGCTGGATCATAGCCACAAACCCCCTCCCACAGCCACCCATTACAGCACTGGCTGCCCCGAGCAGGCCCACAACCTGGAAGAATTCAATCAGAGAGTGCATGAAAACAGGTCTTGCACATACCACATACTTTATTTCAACGCAGTACCCCAAGCCCTTGTTATTGTCCATGCACACCCCAGAGTTGACACCAGTTTTTCCTGTGTTTAGGCCAGCTGTGGAACACATCTCTCACAAGGAATGGACACCTAACTTCATTTCCCGGCCTCCTTTCCTGGCACTGGCCCCACTTTGACTGCAAGGCTGGTTAAGGGAGGTGAGTAGTCTTCTCCAACTGAAAACAGAGAGGGAAGGAACAACTCCTTTCTACCTGAAGAGAGAGATGAGTTGATTCTCAGAAGCTTGAATGAAGAGGGAGCAGGATGAGCCTGGGTGCTCAGGAGTGGTACAGGTAGATGCCACAAAACACATGCAGGCCCGTAGACAATCCTCCACACAGATTTAGGGGCATCTACAGCTACTCCACTGCAAGAAGTAAGAACAACCCAACCCAAGAATGATCAGCACAGCCCTAATTCTTCATATTTTGGCACGTGCCATTTTCAAACGCACATACAGCATACACAGTCCCACTGTTTTGTCAAAGGCAGAAGAAAGGGAACATGTATTCCACAAGGTTTTTTGTATTCATTTCCAAGCCAAGCCTATCTAATCAGGAAGAGAAGGGAAAGGAACAGGGAAAGGGCAGGAAAAAGGAAGAACACAGGCAATGGCAAAAAAATGTAGAATAAAAATACACTTGCTCCCTAAGCAATGGCCACTCAGGTTAGCCACACTACACAGATACTCCAAGCCACAGTAACAGGGGAGCAGTGTATTAAAATACAAACCAGCCACACACTGCCTTTGACAAGTGGGCTTGAAAGAAGTAGCAAAGGGGAGCACAGCTTGCCCCTCTGACCTGCCAGCAGCAGAAGGAGGTCAAGAACTCCCCTGGCCTGAAGAAGCAGGAGCATTATCGCCTTCTTCCTGCACCATGCTGAATGCTACCAGACAGGAGTCACAGTCCAATAAAATAAAACGCACAATGGGGCTGATCCTGATGAGAGCACTTCTGGGTTCTGTATTAGTCTTGACAGACCCTCGCCAATGCGACCAAAGAGAATTCTTCTTTTCAATGGATACAGAGCTCGGAGCAGCACTGACATGCTCCAGCATAAGCACCTGCCCTGCAGACCAGGGAGTCACTTCATGAAGATTAAGAAGAAAAAAAAAGTCAGCATGATTTGTCCATGTTTATGAAGGCAGAAGGAAGGACAGAGCTACAGGGGGTGGGAGGAGGAGAAAAAGAAGGGGAAAAGGAAGAGGAACAGACAGTGTGTCTGCATGGGCTCTGGGATCCTCTCCCACCATGCAGCTCTTTGTTCTCTGCTGATGACAGTCCTACGAGGAGTGAAGGGGACAGCAGCATTTCTCTTTCCTCTTACAGCTGGTGGAGGGTTTGTAAGAGCATGTGTCGAGCAAACGAGCAGGAGTCAAGAGCACGGTTTGGTCTATGGAAAGAGGAGAGACACAGATTTAAAATACCAATTTAAGAACTGCTTTGTATTTGACTTTGAGTGAGCAAATAAACAGTATTGCAAATGCACTGGGTTTGTACACTCAAAAGCCTACATCTTCTCCCTTTAGTTCTCTCCTCTGAAACAATTTCCTCACTGCTGCACAGACAACTGCTTCGCGCTCAGACATTGCCATGGAAAACACTCTCCCGTTGCCAAGTCCAAGTTAGGAAGACAACAACCAAGCATCAGACCACTTATTTTCACAGGTACACAAACCAGCAACAGATTGTTGGTTTCTGCATGCTAGTGTCTCATTTCTGGTAGAGTGCAGCAGGTGAGGGTGGAAGCACCCTTCTTTCCCTTCTGGCAACAGGATTTTCCATCTAGATCCACTGTCCAAGGCCCCTAAACACAGAAGACAAGCCTGTTCCTACTCAAAACTTTACTCACCAAGTCACTTGCTATTTGTGACCTAATTTTACCTCTCCCACAATAGCAAAATAACCTTTAACAAGTAATAGCAGCAAGGCCTATTCAATCTGGGAAAGAAGGGTGAGCTGAAATAAAGACTGGAATATCTAGGTAAAAACAAGAAGCAACAGCTGCAGTGCTTCATTGGTACAGGGCTCCACATCTGCTGCCATTTAATAGACGTATTGGCAAGAAGAGTTAACCCCTTTTATTTCTCCAAGAACCATTCAAGGCCCCACATTTCCAGACACAATTATAACTCACAGATCATCTTCAAAGTGGCTGGGTGAGGTATTTCAGTCATCAGCTTTGGAAGTCCCAGCTCTGTTTGCAATGAGCAGGTTGATTCTGTTTGGGCAGCTCCCCATTTTTGGTAATAGGGAATCTAAACTGCTGCTGCTGATCACAGCCAAGCTCCCTCAACCTTCACTCCTAATGCCAAGCCTCCTTCTAACATCAAGAGTCTCCTCACTTGCTGTGAAGTTAAATTGCTGCCACTCCATGTTACAGACTGTTGGAAGAGGCCAGTGATGGGATCCAATCCAACTGCAAAGAGCAGCAGAACACCCAGCAAAAACCCCACCACCTCTTCCAGTGGGCAGGCAGACACCCACATACTTTCAGCTTTCACCTAAAAGATTATTTAAAAGCACATGTGGATTCACAGCACCCTCTTGTGTCCAAAAAAAAATAAGAAGTAAGGCCTGATAGCACGAGAGTAAGACGGATGCTGCTCTCAATCCATGGCCATAATTCCAGAACATAACCGACATCATCAAAAATTGTCACAAAAGAAAGGAGAATTACTTCTCCAGCACTAAGCCCTTCGCAACACAAAGCAGCAGAGCTCCAGCCTAGGCAGCTACAAGAAGCTTACAGCTCTAGAAGCCCATAGGTACCACAATCCTGAGAGAAGACCCTAGAAAGCATATAAAAAAAAAAAACATATCAGTTTGCTGTAAATGAAGCATGGGATTGACAGCGTGGAGTAATTCAAGGTTATTATTATTATGACTGAATTCCAGGGAAAGACAAGGGGTGTAGGTTAATTAAGAAGCTGTGTGGTGGTTTTAGCTGCAGTAGTTAATTTTTTCCACAGTAGCTTGTATGAAGCTACATTTTGCATTTGTGCTGAAACTAGTGCTGGTAAAACAGGGACATTCTCCTTATTTCTAGGCAGGCAGAGTCAAGGCTTTTAACTGCTCCTCACCCCACCAGTGAGTATGCTGGGGGTGCACAAGATGCTGGGAGGGGAATACAGCTGGGGTAGCTCATCCCAACTGCCCGGGGGATATTCCATACCATACAGTGTTAGCACATAAAGCTGGAAGAAGAAGAAAGGTGGGAGCATTCAAAGTTACAGCAGTTGCCAGAGTGATGTGTGACTGAGCCCTGCTTTTATGGAGATGGCTGAACACTAGCCCAGCAATGGGAACTAGTGAATGTGTTCCTTCTTTTGCTTTGTTTGCATATGAAACTTTTCCATTATTTATTAAAGTGTCTTTATCTCAGGCCATACGTTTTCTCACTTTCACTCTTCTGATTCTCTTCCCCATCCCACCACCAGTGAGCAGCCAAGCAACTGTACGGTGCGTAGTTGCTAGCTAGGGTAAAATTACAACATGCTGTTTTAAATGGACTTTATGTTTCTTGAACTGTTGTTCTCTCCAGACAACTGTAAGGAACGCAACAGCTGCTCTCCTTATTCCCTCGAGGAAAGCATTTTAAGAAATACATGTATTTATAAAACACAAGTATACTGCTTATATATAGCATTGACTTAATTATGCTGCACAGGACCTAGGGAAATATATGATATCACCAGACCTTGCAGCAGAAGGGTTTGCAAATCAGAGAACGCTTCAGCTCCAAGAATTTCGTAACACCAGGGACACTGCAGACCTGTGACTAGCACCCTTGCATACTAAAGGCAGGCAGACAGATCTGCTTTCTACTGTGAGAGGCCCTTGACTCTCACACAGCTTTTACAGAAGCTTTGAACAATCTCACTTTTCCCTCTTGTGCTTCTAGTGAAATACTGCCCCTACATTCAATGGAATCAACTCCTCAACAAAAATCAAGGCCAGACTCCTACTCTTACTTTGTATGTACAGCATCATCTAGAGACATTTACTGAAGCCTGGGAGAGGCCTACATACACATAGGGAAAGGGAGACAAGTGCCTTTTGTAAGCAAATTTGTTTAGAAGGACATGTAAAATTGAGTTATAAGGTTACTCTGGGAACTAGAACCCAACATAAGTGATTAGAATGGTTAAACGCACCAAATCAAAATCCCCTTTCTGTATTCCCAGCTTCAAGTGACTTAAAACCTGTTTGGAGGGCTGAGGTATGTTAAGTGGAACTTGTTATGATCCGGCTAGGTCTCCATGCAACTAACACCCGATGAAGTCAGTCATTTTCTTCACCTTTTTATTTTAGGGCTGGTACTGGATCGTATACTGCACATATTTACTTGATCAACAAGCAAAATCACAGGAAGCAGCAGAAATACTGTGATCCACCTGGACAAATTCACACGGCAAGTTCTGATACTTCCTACTTAAACCTATGGAGTTGGAAGTATGTTTGCTCAGTTGGTAAAGCATATGATCCTTGGCCTGTAATTGTCTAATTCCTAGCCCAATCAAGCCAAAGAGGTAGCAAACTGTTCCACCAGAAGGGCCTCTAGGTTAGGATTTACACCACTAAACAAGCTAGTTACATGGCTTTATTTTCCAAACCTGACCTTAGCATGGCTGGTTGCCGAACACATACCACTGTCACACATCAGCTTTAACAGCTTATCACAACGGGCCAGCTTCCAATCCTAGCAGAACTGAGAAAATACCACCAATATTTAACTGCATCCTTAATCACCCATAGTTTGTGCTGACCTTAAGTATTTAATGCCTCTGCCTTTTATCAGCAAGAGATTCTAAGCATCTACATGCAACCCATATAATGAAAAACCAAGGAGGCTTAAGGCCCATTCTGTAACCAGTTAAAAACCTGCTCTCACCCTACATGGCACAGGGTTCGTGCCAAAGCACTGGTAAGCTCCAAATGGATTTGGGGCTTCAGCTGTTTTGTCTTAGGTGACAATTTCAGACTGTTTCTCCTGTTGACTGCTAACAGTAATATTTAGTCCTTCCCCTCTTGAGGAAAGGTCTATTTGGTCTGTTTTTTACAAGCCTCATCAATGATGAAGTTCACACCAATTTAATCCAGAACAGATATGGCTTCCACAGCTATTTCACTTAATACACATTAGCACATTAAAAACCCTAGAGCTAGTGGGACATTTATTACACATCTATACTACAAACAACATTAGAGGCAAGCAGTAGAAGCAGCTTCTTCAACACACATGTTCCCAATTTAGTTCTCAAATATTGCTAACCTTGCTGCTGTCACAGCAGGAAGTTTAATTTAGGAACAAATTCAGCCTTTGTGTTTTGCAGTGTTTGATCTGCTGGTGTTCAGTGTTACACAGCATGACGATCCAAGCAGAGTTCTGCTGAACCTCATACTCAGAAAGATGATTTGGAGGGCACAGACAGATCCACTGTACTCATAGTTCACTCAGGATTAGCGGCTAGAAACTCAGCAGGTTTCCTTTAGCTCAAAACAAACTCTTCTGTGATAGCATTAATAGTCTCTGCATCAGAGCCAGTTGGTTGCAAAGCCAGCTTTTCATTAATTCTTTAAGATCAAGATGATTTTTTTTTTTACCTTAAACCTTGCATACTGCAGTAAACAAGATAGAGGTAGAGGCCTATTACACTATTAATCATTGATTTCAGAACAGGTATTTCATAGGCTTTAACAGAACAGCTTGCACGTACCTATGAACCCTCAGTTTCACTAGGTCCCATGGAGAAGACTGCATGGCAAGCACAATACTTACTTTGTGACAAAAGCAGAGAGAACTGGGGCCAGAGATTTTGGGAAATAATCTTGCTGGACCATATGATTCAGGGTCATAAGAATACCATAGAGGCTTGGGGCAACTTTGACCTTCTCTTCACTCTGAGAAAAGGACAAGAAGGTGAAGTCAGACATCAGAAAAATCACTATTTTATCTAATCCACTGTAGTTCACAGAGGCAATGAATTTTGTGGAATGAAGTGCTTTTCTTTCTGCAGGAATGAAAAGACAGTCAGTCAATTGTGCAGTGTTCCTCAAGACAAAGCCAATTCCACAGTCTCTTAGCACCATCATCTGAAATAAAGCAGCATCAAGAACATTCTATTACTTATCAAGTGGCAGCAGTCATAATGGCAAAAGGAAAGTAGTGAACATGCAAGTGAAACTCCAAAATCTTCTCAGAGGCCCCGAATGTTCTCTTAAGGAATTCCGGACTTCAACTCATAAAGAATTCAGTTGCCTTAATTAAAGTAATTTCTCTTTTATTACTCTGTAGCTCTTTTTTATACTATCTCCTGTTCTTTGCCAGGCTTCCTCCAGAACTTGGTGCAGTATTCCCAGAGCTGGTCTCACAGTCATGTAGAAGATAAAGCTAATCCAACTGCTTACATGACACACAAGTTACTCCTGCTCCTAAATGTGATGCTAACCTACATGTCTCAACTCTTACATTGTTTCCATTTATTTCCCCACTGCGATTTCAACTAAAGTCCTTCATCTATAGAAAGGACCTAAACCTATATTCCTACATGTATGATCATGAGTTCATTCCAGAATAACCATTGCTTATGTGCTTTCAGCTTTGTGGGACAAAATGATGGAAGATGCTCCCTCTCCACATATGCTTAATGCACCAGCAGTCTTCTATATCAGAGGACAATCAGCTGGCTAATCCTCAAGGGCTTCATCAATGCCTCTTTCTGGCCAGAAAGTTCTTCAGGAGCACAGGTCTATGCTTTGTACTTTACACATATTTGCTATTTTCTGTAAGAGGGAGTTGGTAGTCCCCAGGACAGGCACTGGGCAAAAAAAAGCTCCCTTGCTCTATTGACCCCTCTGATAAACAGGAAGCTTCAGCATGGGCCCGGTGTCCAATGAATATAGGGAAAGGCTAAGCTCATTTTTAAGAAGTTAAGATGTGTTTGAGCACATCAACAGCATTCCATACTCCAAGTTGCCTATCAGCAGAAGGAAATCCATAAACCTAATTAAGAGTAAGCTGCTATAACATGGATTATGTCTATTCTGTGGTTTAGAATTGTCTTGGTTCAAGTTCCCATTCTCAGCTTCCAGGTCTGAAGGCAGTGAGAAACACTAGCCCTTGTAGCACAAACAGGCAGAAGTGCTGAAGTCTGCCGACAGAACCTCTCCCAGTCATCTTACTGAACGTAAAGCTGCAGCTATTCTAACCTCCATTAATTCAACTTCCCTGATGCCCCCATCTTTTCTCACAAGAGAGTTTATTCCCTGTAATTACACATTTAATACTTGTATTTGTCAAGATACTCCAAAGCATGAAGTTGAATGCTGCTGATATAGTACGAGTACTTAGGATAGATGTTTTTCAGCTGTGCTACTAAAAGATGTCCTAAACACACATTACTAGCGTAGCAAATTAAATCCTGGGCATGGCTTTTTATTGACACTGTAGTCCAACAGCCTCACCATTTCCTTACCTGACTCTCCCTTCCTTTAAGGGATGACTAAGGATGTGCAGGACACTAAGCAGAAGTACAAAGAGCTGACATCTTCATCCAAATGCAACCTTGCAATCTGTTGTTTCTGTTGGACCTGCAGACTTCCACTGTCCCAGGGCATCAGGCATGCACAGGTACCCAGCTGCCTCCATGGCAACATAACTACCCAAATCCCAATCAGTTTGGTCTTCAACAGTCTAAACAGATCATAACTCTTTCCCGCTTCCTCACCTTAAGTAGTCCCATGTGGACCAAGAGGCTTGTGACAAATGCTTCTGAATTAAATGTGGCAGAAGTGAAGGCTTTCTTCATCAAGGCATCTAAAAAGAAATAAACATATTAAACAGTAGAGAAAGGGATGCTGTAACAGATTTTAAGATATTGATCATACAGGATCTCAGGGAGCATCAGCTCTTTTGGGATGCAATATTCATTCAGATACAGTTGTCTCTCAGGGAGTAGGTATAATCTCTGAAACACTGAGATAAGTAAAACCCAGTCCTGAAGTATAAGGTCCAATACAAAGGAAAAACAACCCAAACAAAACCCCAAAAATCCCCACACTACCAAGCTTCAAATGCTATTTGACCTCAGTTCTATGCACCACAATATGCTCTTCTCAATGCATTTGAACATGCATGCTATGTGCAGACATATAAATATGATTAGATGAAGTAGAGCATCAAGTTAGAAGCTTGACATTTTAAAGGCCAGCAAGAATTCACCTTTCATTTGAAACCAAAGGGCATGAGAGCACAATGAGAAAAACTTCATCTGTTTTCTGGGCTCCCTCAGGACCAATATTCTGCCAAAAGCTATGGGCAAGTCAGTGCTTTAGCCTCTCATGTCTACAAGGTAGGCAGGGTGCCTGTTTTAGAACACCTATGACTGTTCTGGTTTCTTGGAACAGGCAAAATCTACTAGAGCAGCTGTAGAACAGTGTCAGACATTAACCAGGGACCTCAAGGTCACCTGATGCTTACCTTCCTGGAAGGAAAGTAACTGCCAAGTTCTACACTTCCCTACGGGGTAAGACTAGCAAGAAACAGCTATTGAAATAAATGCATTTACAAGCACAATCCAGACAACAGGAATATCTTGCGCTCCATTTTTTGAGATAACTCAATGAGCACGAGCCAAGGCCAGCACTGGCTTAGTGACATGCCAACTGACTATTTTTGGCTGATTGAAACCATACCCAACTTTAGAGAACACGCATTATTGTGACAGACAACAGCTAACAGTTTCACCTTGTCTACATACTCCAAATTAGAGAAGCGCACACTTGTTAGCACTAAATCACTAAGTGGTCTTAAAAGTAATTGATCCAGTTCTTTTGCACAATATCATTATATAGCTCATGTATGGGAGAACTAACAGGGGATTTAAAAAAGATGATCAATGGTTAGGTGTGTAGGAGCACTTGGAAATTCCCACTTTCAAGTGAAAACGTAAAGAGATACTATTAGTGTACAGGGAAATGACCTAAGCCAAATCACTACTCCACAATATACAGTCCCTTGTCTGTACATTAGTTTCTGCACCTTCATGTTGCAAATCTCTGCTTCCTGAAGAAGCTAAAAATGTTTCAGACTGATAAAAAGAGATACTAAAAGGTCTCTCTTCACACACTCTTGATACTACATTGGTGAGGATACTTTGTACAAAATACTCCAAGTAAACAGCCTTGAAAAAGTAACTGCCCTTGGAACACAGAATGACTGTCTATTGACAGCCTAGTATCAAGCTAGAGCTTGATGCTCTAGCAACACAGGTCCAACAACAGCAACTACAACAGACACTGGTCAAGCTTTAGAAGCACAAGATATGCTAAGTTCAGAATGAACCTCTACTTTTACTCCACACAATGGCATGGCACATTGTGCTACTTTGTTATCTGGCTTTCTTGCTGCCAAGAACAGTCTAATGGCCTGGCTCACAGGGCCCTGTTCATCACACTAGGGTCCTTGACACTGAAGCAGATTACACCATGAAATGAAGAAATGCCCAGTTACCTGTTGTTTCATGCACTGCTGTTTTCACTGGGGCTTCATCTTTGAAAACTGATGATATCCTTAGGAGAGTTGTAACTACTTTTTCTACATCAGATGTATCTGTCTGAAAGACAAAAAACAAAAAAAACCAGGCCATTCAGTACACTGCTAACCAGCTACAGAAGATGGGTCTCCAATATGGCTGTGACAAGAATTACAGTCTTCAGCTGACTTATATCAGTTTTGCCTTGGCCATATCAGAAGGCATAAACACCACAAAATTACTCTAGGAAGAAGCTCTAGTGCCAGTATAAGCATTAACTGCATCCTGTGCTCCCATTAGGTTCCTTGGGATCACTGGGGAGAAGACTGAAATCTAGGTCTCTAGAGAAAGTTATCATCTCTGGAGACTAAATGATTCTTCAAGACAAGCACAGAAAACTACTGGCTCACCTACCTGCTGAGCTATGAGGGCAGAGCACTTTGGTCCTAGTCGCAGCAACTTCTCTGGTGATGGGAAAGCAAGGAATGTGGCAACATCCACAGGAGGAGATGGCACTGGAGTTGAATCCTGAAACAGGCAGAGCCCATCAATTTAGTATTCAAAGTAAACAAACTGGTTCAGCAGCAAAGGCACATAGGACAGGTCAGCACACAGGTAAATCAGGTCAAGATTTGTTCTATTTGAAAACTATTCAAGGCTGGAATGAGCCCAGAGTTGAAAGAGCCAAAATATGGTAGCTCAACTGCACGGCATTGCACATACAAGGTGCCCACCGTTTTCTGAATATGGGAAGACTTTTTCTACCCATATTTGTTATGGCCACTACTCAGCCTTTCCCTTCATGCAGGGCTGCACATGTTCCCTTTAACAAAGTATGTTTCCAAGTCACCTATTTCCTGCATGCTATCTCCCTGTTACTACATTGCTAGTTCACACAGGAACATGAACACCTCCCAGCACTCCAAGTTCAGATTCACTCCACATCACATTTCCTCTTTTACTTTCCTCCAGCTGAGGAAACAGGAATGCATCTGGAAGCAAGCTTACCTGTGAATCAATTATCTTCTTAGGAGTGACTGAATCCTGTTCTCCCTGTCCTCTCTCCTTCAGCTGTTGCTGTTCGTCTTCCTCTTCATCTTCATCCTCCTCCTCTTCATCATCATCTTCCTCCTCCCCTTCATCATCACTAAGGTTTGAGAGTTGCATGTTACATTACATGCTTACAATTCCTGTACACTGGAACTCAAAGCATCTTTTCAAGATAAAAAAAGCAGCCTGCCCTGCAAGATATACTGCAGATGGTACATCTCCAGCTACAGATTGAGAGGACTCAGGCTTCAGTCACTCAGTTGACAATAGCAAGCAAAGAGCAATAAATGCAATCAGTACCAAGTCCATCAATGAAAACAAGACACAAGGTTTATCCTACTTATGGAATCCCTTGACTGTGCTCCACACTTCATACTCAGTCCAACATCCATCTGGAATGTTACAGTTCTTGTTTTAAAACTGATAAGTGAATCGAAGTGTTTATGGCAATTTTCATAAAGTTTCCAATTTAAACTCTGGTATCTTGCCTACCTCAAAGATCCCAGCACAGTTCCCATATTGAAGCCTTCAAGAATCTCATGGAGTTGCTCACATCCCTCTTCTCCTAGACAATTACCTAGGTTGATAGAAGAGAGTAGATTTAACAGATGCACACAAGTTTGCCCTTGGGGATTTAGCTGCGTATTCTTGTCTCTCTCATTTCTGAAATTGAACCATTATCATTTATTCCTACACAATACCTTACAGGCAGCAAGGCACACTTCAGATATGAGAATCAAGGAGACATTAAACCCATTTCAGCAGCATTACACAACAGTTGGAAACAAGCCAACTGCTTAATTTTTACTTCCTGTAAAGTCATCCAAGTTCAGCAACTCTCAGATTTCCATTTTTTAAATGCTAACAATTGTAAGGTTAGAATGTGTGATACTGTCAATATTCTTCCTACTGGTTTCTCACTAGGATCTGACTGGACATACTTTGATCCAGCAAACTTGCATACCATTGAGATCCAATTTCTCCAACTCTGTCTTATCTTCAATAGCCTCAGCAACAGTCAGAGCAGCATCACGTTTGATCTCACAGAAGGACAAATTCAGTTCCTATGAAGCATAAGAACATTGATAAGAGAATCAGTAATGGCTTTAAATTGAAAGGGGTATATTTAGATATTAGAAAGAAGCTATGAGGGTGGCGAGACCCTGGAACAGGTTGCCCAGAGAAGCTGTGGCTGCTCTATCCCTGGAAGCGTTTAAAGCCAGGCTGGATGGGACTTTGAGCAACCTGCTCTAGCAGAAGGTGTCCCTGCCCATAAGCAGGGGAGGGGTGGAATTAGATGAGCTTTAAGGTCCCTTCCAACTCACTGTTCTGTGATGTTCACAGAATTCTTAACATCTATCATCCCCATAAGCTTCACCTACTCACAAGAGTTCTGGAAAGAACCGTTTAAACACGATCCGAGTAAAAAAAGTATTTTTAATTGGACATAAAACCTGACATACTCCCTACATAATATACTTAAAAAAGGTCATTTTGATACAGACTATTGTTAAAAGCAACACTACTGAAGGTAACTACTCCAGTAAAATAGTCACAGAGACCACACTATTCTGACTGATTGCCCTAAAAGTAGCAGCCATTTCAGTCCTTAGCAATCAGCTGACTGGTGATCTTTACTTATGAAAGGGTCATGAGAGCATTCCAGAACTCACACCAGTAAGTCTTACTGAAGAAAGGTAAATACTATACAAAGTGGAATACACATTTGCTTTTGAACACTTTGGTCACAGGTTAGACTTCAAAAGAAACTGTAAGTGGTGCTACTACTGATAAACACAGCCAGAAGAGAAACAGTGTGGACAGACTAATAAGAGTAAAGTTATACAGCAGCCAGACACCATCCCCCACCATTCCACACTGTGTTCAACCCTTTGCTGAGAAGGGATTTAATATTAACAGCAAAAGGGAAGCAGTCCTTGAACAGAATGAATCAGCTATGATTGCTTCATGCTGCCCTCCCTTAACCACTTCTCCTCTGGAAAACAGGATTTAACTTCTAGCAGTTCATCTCAATACTCCCAATAGAATCGTTACTCAAGTTTTCCTGGAAGATTCAGACCTGTTCCAGTATAACCAAGAGAAGCCTGAGCAGGTGATCTAACACAAAGTGCTTACTCTTTCTGTACCACATTCATATATGTAAATAAATATTAGCACAGAGCTGAAATTTTGTCTTTGACTAAGCCTGCCAGATTAGGAATTGCGTGTTCAGCATCTACCCTGGTGCAGTTGTGAGCCATGGCAGGTGTTTCTAGAGATCCTAGCTTGCTTACATTACTGACTGTACTTAGGCTTGTCTAGAATGTTGTCAAACGCAAATACTGATGTAGGAGGCTCTGGTACTGCCAAAAAAGCTAAAAATATTTGGATCTTTGATACATGTCCTAACAAAGAAAAAAGCATTAACTTTGAAATGTTGAAGCTGTTCATGAAGAGTAACACCTCAATCCTCACTCAAGACAGTCTTGGAGGTTGTAAAAAGCAGATACTTCTACTAGATTTCTTGATTTGACACAGCAAGTTGCTGTTCAAGAGCTTCAAAACCATCAAACTGAGTCACTGGTACAACTCCATGTAGAATAGGCTTAGCTGGATGAGACGATGCCACTGATCCACACTACAGCTTATTGCTTTTGAGCTGTAAGCACAAAGCCTGCACTGAAGTAAATCCCATTTTAAAATAACCAGTAGTGGTAAGAAAATGGATAGAAAGACACTGAAAGAGGCATTTTCTAAAGAGGTTCAAAGCTGAACAGCAAGACTGTAATACCTTTAATTTATGAAGCCCTTCTTTAACAGCATCAGCAATAGCAACAGCACCCTTCGAACGCACCAGGCAGTCTCCAAAGTTGATCGCTTCAATCTGCCGAAGTAGCTTCAGAGTCTGCATGACAGCACAAATTTGAAAGTACGGACATGCAGCAAGTAAATGTCCTATCGCTCTTGGAAGGTCATCTTTCCCAACACAGCATGGCATCAGGTTTCACCACCCAGAGATGCTAAGGCTAGCCATATCTAGAGTGGCAAACTCAAAGCAACTGGTTAGGACAACTCACCTCTGCCATGGCCACAGCTCCTTTCTCTGTGAAGGTGTTGTCATTCAGGTTTATAACTTTAAGCAGTGGGTTGATAGCAAAGGCCTGGGCCAGTGCTGTGATGCCCGGATGGTTGATTCCATTCTGTGGCATATGGACCTCTTCTAGGGTCCCAATGATCTGGGAAAGGATTGTATATGAAAAAAGTTTTCAGAAAACATATTTCAACTCAGGAGTAAAGCTTCACTCTTTAAAATTTGCTTAAAATTGCTTTCTTCCAACTCAGAACTCAGTTCTTCTACACGGTATTATTTACCAGCAATTATATCACAAATTTAAGTGAAACTGCAGGCTCATGGCAAGTGTCATATTAACATAAAGCCCTGATTCTAAGATTCACAAGTGGCATCCTCCTGGCATACCTACTCTATATACCTTAAGACAAGAGCTCTTCACTCGTCATTCAGTAATACCGAAACAGACCAAGCAGCACCACTGGATACAGTATTTTTTCTAACTAAGATCCACATTTTACCTTGATTGCAGAAGCAAACCCATAAGAAAATTAGTAGGAACACTGTGGACTAAACAGCATGTCACAAAACACAATAATGAATCCCATTTTCATAATGCCATTCAGTCTGAATTCCTTATGAATCACTCATGCATATGTAGCTAAGTAATATTTTTGTCATGATTAGTGAGTAGTCAGTTACATCAAGACAGCCCTTTACAAAAAAAAAAAAAAAAAAAACCAAAGTAAAAAAGAAACCAAACCCAAAAGACTCCAATCCATATCCTGCAGTATCATTAACATATATGACAATATGCATTACAATTCAGAAATCACTTTTAGCATCAATGGAGGAAAGAAGGAATTAGGCTCCTCCAAATACAATGAATTCTCTTTCCTCAATAAAAGTGCAAGCTGGCTAGCGACAGCTAGAAAAAGCTAAGGAAGCATTTAGTGACCTTAAAAGAGGATGCTAGTGAAAATAATAGGTTACTTTTCCCAGATGATTGAACAACTAGGCAAAGAAACACTTGAGAGGTCAGCTGGTACACCTAGCCACAGATAAACTCCATTAACACAGAGGGAGGAGAAGGAATACATCTATTACTAAATTACTCAGGAGACACCTATTCCTCCTTCAAGCAGCTACTTTACACAGCTACTAATTATGTGTTTGGAAACTTGGGTCACAGAAACATTCAGTCATCAATTCTACCTGCACTTGTTGAAGACTCCAGTTTCAGCAAACAACATTACTACTTTGGTGAAGCAACCAGCCACTGCCTCAAGCTCTGTCTACATTACCTTTTACATTCGCCCTTAAGCACACTTTGCTCCCATTTACTGTTAAGGAGCTCTGGTTTGGTACTTACCCCAAAAGCTTCAGCCAGAGCAGTGGCACCATCATTCTCCAGACGATTTCTGCCAGCCACAAATACTTTCAAAGCAAGAGGCTTGCCCTGGGTACTTGATTTCCTGTGACACTCCTTCAGAGCACCTGCCAATATCTAAAGATAAAGATAGTTTATACTACCTCAGCATCTCATTCTGAAGGAATCCAAATGTGTTTTGAGGACTCAGCTCTCAAGAAACACTTTTGTCACCTCTGATATGTACCTGATCTACATATAATAGGGTATACAGTAAAACTGCACAACTACAACACTTTCACAGTACAGTCTTAGGCAAGACGTGATAACTTCGCAAAACTAGAAGACAGTAACCCCACTAAGAACACTTGATTCTTAAACAGGTAAGCATACAGCTCTTAATGATAGCAGTCCCAGTTTTCTGCTTCTTCCAACAGACATCCATTTAGTGCTAGGGTTGGTAACACTGTATTCTTATATTTAAGTCCCTTGACAGGAAAACTAACATTTAGGATAAAAAAAACCAAAAAACGTTTTCCTATGCTCGATAAAAACAGATGAGCTTTTCACACTTCAGAAATTTATCCAGGAGAGTATATAGAAGGAAGGGATCTGGAAACTGAAGAAAGGGGCCAGCAACAATCTTGAGTTTAAAAGGAAATGGGAAGTCCTGCAAATGGGGAAGAATAACACCATAAACCAGAACAAGCTGGGGGTAAAACAACTTGGCAGAGAAGAATTTGAGGGTCCTAGTAGATGAGAAGTTGACTGTGGGCTAGCAAGATGCACTTGCAAAGGAGAAAATCTGCTGTGCCTTAGGGAGAAATACTGTCATCAGCTTAAGGGAAGTTGCTGCTCTGCCCTCTGAAACGCATCCAAGTACTGCATCCAGTTTCAGGCTCCTGCATAAACTTACTTGGGTGAGTGCAGCAAAAGGTCCTGAAGACAATTAAGGAATTGAAGAATTTTACACACTAGAAGAGTGCTGAGAGATGGAATTAAAACTGGAGAAGAGTAGGTTCCGGGGGAGATCGTATCTGTTGGTACAAACAGCCAGAATAACAGGATGGGGAAGATTAAGGTGGCCTAAAGGGAGAGCCAGACAAATGCACACAAACTGATGCAGAGAAAATTCCATTCAAACCCACAAAAAAGTGGTTTGTTTCCTCGTTTTTTGTGAGTGTATGAGGGTTTTTAAACCCCGGGAGAGACTATGCAGAGAGTTTATCAAAAGTCTCCATCCTTTCAGATAATTAAAACCTGACTAGACATATCCCTGAGCAACCTGATCAAATTGCCCTGAGCAGAGGAGTTTAACTAGACAAGTTACCAAAGATCCCTTCCAACCTCAAGCATTCTGCAACTCTGTGCAGGGTAATGTGAGGCCAAGTCTTGGCTCCAACCTCATTCTCAAAAAGTAGATAATCCTTACCTTGCCACCACCAATGCCCATGCCACAGTTGTTAAGCTTAAGCTCCCGTAGGGTATAGCAAGCAGGGCTCTTCAGCAGCGCCTCAAAGCCACGCACTCCATCTGGCCCAAAGGCATTGTCACTCAGATCCAGCTCCACCAGCTGGGCTCCAGCAGCAATGAGTGCATCTCCCAAAGCAATCTGTAAGGAAACAGATGGCAGTGGGTGGGAGTGGATTGACACTTAGTGATAACATAACTGCAGTGGCTAGGTATGGCAGGGATGCTGCAAAAAAAAAAATTCCACTTTTAAGTCTTTCAGCAAAACTGCACAGGGAAATAAAACTTTACAGCTAAAGCCAGAGAAGAAGTTGTGCAAATTAAGCTGAAAATAATCATAAGGAAGTTACCAAGAAGTCATCCCATCCCTTTAGGTCAAATACATCTTTCAAAGTGATTTTCCCCTCTATACTTCTAGAAGAAACACTGTGTCCATTCTGTTGAGTTTATAATTTTTTGTTTCACAGGACTCAAGGAGGCAGGGAGCTCTGTAATGCTCTTGGAAGAGACAGCCACATCATTTAGAAAGCTTAACTCCCATTCTATCATGAGGGTATTTTCCTAAATGACAAGCTCCTTCACTAGCATGGACTTGCATTTGACCTTCCATCAACACTTTTCCCCCTTATACAGATGGAGCAAAAATAAGAATCATTCATCTATTGAGACACTTGGTGTTATTAGCCATAAAGATCAGCTCTACTGAAAAAAACACACTCCCACAAAAAGCATGACAGGTGAAAAAAGTTATTAGTCAGCAGTCTCAGCTCTAGCTTTTACTTACCAAAGCAGGAGGGATCTCAGACCTTAGTCTCCCTGTGAACATGTCACTCCAATGGCACCTCTAAAATGACAAGCATACAGGCGTAAACCATTAAAATATTCAGGGCAATCACTAGTTATACAGAGGTTTATACATACAAGCTGCATTACATCACTGGGACATCTTCATACTGTATATGCCTTCCCTTTGGCTTGTCATTTGTTTGTATTAAGAGCTACAACAACCAATGTTACAATTACTTCACACAGAAGGACATAAACCCACTGAAATGCATATTATAAATTAACAATACACAAAAATTCTTGCTTTTCATTCAAGCTGGAATACTTTTCTGCTGAGATGATTACCACAGGAAAAAAAAGCAGCAGACAACTGAAGGATACATTAGGAATGCAGACTTTGCTAAAGTATGAAGCTCGACGATCTGAATTTGCTTGAAAAGCCACACTTGGGCTATTAATGTGAATCAGTGTTTCCTACTCGTCACCTGCAAAGGACAGTGCCTCTAGCAACACAGCATTATAGAATCAGAACAGTACGGGCTGGAAAGGACCTTAAGATCCACTACTTCCAACCCCCCTGCCATAAGCAGGGACACCACACACTAAGTTATGTTACCCAAGACTCTGCCCACCCTGGCCTTTAACACTGCCCGGGATGGAGCATTAGCCACTCTTTTGGACAAATTGTTCCAGCGCCTAGCATTAGGTTAGAACATGAGACAAGGAGGCCCCAAATGTAATCAGTTCTAAGCAACCTAAAGTCTGGTGGCTTTGTATTGGAAAATAACTGAGATGCTTGAAGGTAATTGACTTAGTTTAAGGTCCTTAGGACCTTAGTATGAAAATGTAGAAAAACAGGATCTGGGGATGGGAAGTATCTGGGACCAGCAGATGTTTAGGATGGGAGCAGTGAAATTGGCTGCTCAATAGATGGACAGGATGACTACTATGTCTCTAGTGTTAATTAAGCTGAAGCTCCAAAGATGGCCAGCAGTTATGAAGACTGTTGGAAGACGTAAATGATTCTCAAAAAACACCACCATCTTTTTGTATACATACAGGAAACTTTCTGGAAAATTATGTAATTCATGTGTAGCCTCATGCGTATGGATGTATGCCCAGTGAGGATGGCCTGTGTGGCAATATGATAGACACCCTTGGAGGAGCTATCCCCTGTGCCTCCTGGCACTGCAATAAAGAATACCTGCTTGTCAACTTGAAACTTTGTGGCGAGCTTGTTCCTGGAGTTTTTTCCAAATCAATTTGGCATCTGAGATGGGACCCTCTCTGCTCAGCTGCAGGACCCACTGATGACAGGGCTCTTTGGGCCCCTGGGACAAACTTCCCTGGAGGGACCCCTTGACTCACTCAGATCACTGCAGGAGCAGAGAAGGACCATCACCACCACAGTAAAGGTATTCTTTTGATTATTTTACTTTGTGGCACCCCATAAGGCATAGGAGACATTCTATGCAGGAGTGCAGGTTAGAGTTCATTAAGGTGCAGGGGACATCCAACACAGGAACGTGGTTAATATTCTGTAAGGCATACGCAGGAATAAGAAAGCCTTCCATAAATCAAGATAGGAAAATCTCATAGGTAAAGGCTGCTAGTGTCCATTTGGTATACAGCTATACATTCTGAATTGTTCCGTAAGGCATAGGAGACATCATATGCAGGAACATGGTTGTATTTTTCTGATGTCTGACCCAATTTCTGAAAACCACTATTTGATGCTGTACTTGAGTAATTAATGAATGGCAAACTGATTTTATTCCTAGCATGGTGCTAATTAGTATTTGCATCCTTGGTGTTTTTGTCTTTGTTTCCAAAATTATGAGCAAATGGATGGAATGTGTCTATTAATGTGGCTTGTTATAGTGATGATTTTGGTCCCTTGCTGTTAGTATTGGTGATAGACTCTTACAACTGTGCTATTAATTGTTGTTTGATAGAATTTTACTCTGTCTCAAGTGTTCTAATTGTGGAATTGCAGCATTTGTCTGTGGGATCTCGTGCGAGTCAGAGTGTGTGCATATCGAGTGCATAAGAAAATAATGGGAAATAGAGTAGAGAAACAACAGAAAAGATCCCTTTGGGGTGTATTCTGGTTCATTGGAAAGAATTACGAGGATAGCCCAGGGGCTCGATAAATAAAAAGACTTTAATTAAATATTGTAACCAATGGTGGCCATTATGTACCTTAGAGGATCAGGAAAGTTTGCCCAAAAAATGGAACTTTGAAATATAATACACTGTTGAAATTAATGTTATTTTTAAGGTGGCAAGGAAAATAGAATGATGCATGCAGATATGTTTTTCACATTGAAAAGTCATTCAAAGTGGCAGAAAGAATGTAGAATAAATAGAGCGCCACCTGATCCTCTGATCCTTGCCTTCGAAAAGGACAGAAAAAGGCTAAAACTCGTATTAGAAAGATGTTGTTCAGGATGTGACATAGGTGAAATGGGTCTGATATTGAGGAAAAAAGGGAGGAAGAAGATTACATCTCCCCGAGATTTGCAACACAAAACTTTCAAGGTCCAATAAATCCGGTAACCCCTGCTGCAAGCCCTCCTGATTCTGATGAGAAGAAACGCACAGTAATAATAGCAAAACAGAATTTAAAGACACCCTGATTGCCACTTGTGTCCATAGTATAACAGGACCTGTGACACAGGCACCTTTAAGGGAAGTAGTGGGACCGGAGGACCAGACCAGACCACCAGACCAGACCAAAATAAGTCAATTTTTCAATGGGAGACTTAGATGCTTGGAAACAGAGTGCAAAAAATTATCAAAATGATCAAAAAGGAGAGGCAAAATGATTTGAATCAATTGTCAAAAGTCAGGATCCTGACTGGAGAGATAGAGATTTAATATTAGATGCATTAACTGAGATTAAAAAGCAACTGGTTGTAAAAATAGCTTGTGCTCAGGTTAATGCTCAATTAATCACTGGTGCATTAGCAGAAAGAATGCAAGAACATATTCCTTTGACTATACCAGACTGGGACTATGATGATCCGCCAGATTATGCTGCTTAAAAGAAATACCAGAATCTAATTAAATTTGGACTAGAAAATGCGATACCAAAAGACATAAATTTGTCAGTTCTATTCAAAATAAAACAAGGACCAAAAGAAACACCAATGGAATTACTAGACAAATTAAGAGAAGCAATGTGAGAGCATACTACCTTAGAGCCTTCTTTAACCAAAGGGAAATTACAAATTGGTAACTTATTTCTAGGACAGACAACAGAAGATATTAGAAGAAAACTTCAGAAATCAGGACCTGACAGTCAAAATATAGAAAAATTAGTAGATGAGGCATAGGAAGTTTATAGAAATGATGAACAGATGAAAGAGAGAAGACCAGGACGAACCATAGCAACTGCTACAGTAGCTGCTTTAAGGCACACAGGGACATGCAGAGGGAGCAGAGGACAGGAGAGAGGAAGAGGAACAGCAGTTAGAGGCAGAGGAGAAATGTTCAGTAAAAGGGAAAGCAAATTTTTCTCCCAATATAGAACCTAATCAGTGTCTAAAACACAAGGAACTTGGACACTGGAAGAAAGACTGTCCTCAATGGAGACAACAGGAAACACTAGTGACTGAATTAGTTAGACTGACAGGGACCTGGGGAATCTACCCTAGTGGATCCACTGGTTAAATTAAAGCTAAGGGAAGGTAAAAAAGAGATAGAATTCCTGATAGATACAGGAGTGACTTACGCAGTACTGCATCAAAATTTAATTCTGGTTAGAAAAGAATCTGTTATAGCTGTGGGAGCTACTGGGTGCCGGGAAAAAGCATTTTTTTCTGAGGCCATTAACATATAAATTGGGAAAACAGGTTGATGTGTATAATTCTTATATATGCCAAATTCACCAAAATCCTTACTGAAGGAGAGACTTGTTAGAACATTTGGAGACAATAATAACATTTAATGAAGGAGAAATGGAATTGAAGGTAAAAGATGATCAGCTGACTAAAATTCTGAGTTTATCTTTAATCCAACAGAAAATTAATGAGAACCTTCCTGAAATAGAAGTCTTTAACCAGGTATATAAAGGAGTATGGGCATCTGAAATTCCAGGTAAGGCAAAAAATGCTTTACCTATTAAAGTAGAAATAAAACAATATCCCTTGGAATACTGTGTGCAGTTCTGGTGTTCTCAACATAAAAAGGACATGGAACTGTTGGAACAAGTCCAGAGGAGGG